>JASDQU010105291.1:312926-337773 GCA_032191745.1 Picea mariana
CAAGCATATCAACATCATAGTGAAAGAAGTTTTGAAGTAGGGGATTGAGTGTTTTTAAGATTACAACCATACAAACAGATGTCCCTCAAGCAAGCCAAGAAGGATAAAAAATTATCACCAAAGTACTATGGCCCTTATAAGGTGTTGCAAAATATTGGTACTATGGCATACAAATTGGAGTTGCCTGCATCTTCATGAGTAAACCCAGTTTTCCATGTTTCATGCTTAAATAAGGTTATAGGTGACAAGATCCCAGTTCAAACTATATTGCCAGAACTTGACAAGGAAGGAAAAATCATATTGGAGCTTGAAGCCATCACTAACACAATAATTCGCCAACTGAGGAATATATCCATTTCAGAGTATCACATTAAATGAAGGAAACTGCCGGCAGAAGATTCCACTTGGGAAGATGAGTCTTTTATAAATAAGCATCCAGAGTTACTCAAGCATTGCGGACAATACTTGTATCAAGGGGAGGGGCATGTTAAGCCCTAATATTGGCTCATTACCCTTTAACTGGGGCATATTACATTAGTAATGTTATTTTATTTATGTCATCTTTATTCCATTAGTTGTAATTATACCTCCTAGTCTCCTATATATACCAAGGAGACATTTTCATTTTGAATCATCTTGTACTTGAAAATTTATGTGGGGTAAAAGGAGGTTTCCCCCTCGAAGAGGCTTATTATCTGAAATTATCTCTTTTCAAGGCATTGAGTACTTATTATGAGGTTTTTCTATGCTATATTGATATTGGTTCTTAACAGATTGTAAGTAATAATATCAAAGTATCGTTCCAAAAGTCGTACCCATAGGAATCGTTGGAGTAGAGTAGGGTCCCGCACACATAACTTCCATTTAACTGACATATGAATAACTAGGAGTCTAGGAAAACCTCTAAAGACCGAACACCATGTGAAATGACGTCACATAATAGTTCTATAGAGACTCTATACTCAGCCACATTATTCGTTGATGGCTATAGAAAAATGCCACCTAAAGACACCAATTGACCCTCGAGTGAGTAAATGACCCAAGCGGTAGAAACCATGTTCCATGTATGATGACTGGCACCGTCTGTGAATCCTAAGTAAACTGAAGACTTTGTTGACATCTTCCAACCAAGGGAAAACTAATAAGCAAGCTGATGACACAAAGGAAAAGATATATATACACTAATATACAATAGCATACAAAGAGTCATGCCCAAGATTGAGGGATCAAGCGTAATATATTTTAAGGTAGAGCCCATTTTTGGGCTCATCCAACATATTGCCTTCATGATCCTCCAATTCATAGGCTATCTAAAACACATCGCACGATATAAGGACCATGCCACATGGGGTTCAACTTTCCTAACTCGAATGGTTCTTTGGCTTGGTCATACAGGAGGACCAAGTCACCCTCAACATACTGCCGATGATAAACAAACCTATCATATTGAACTTTAACACACCGTTTATTCACTTCGATATATGTAGAGGCATCTCGATGCTCTAGGTGCATGAGGCATTCTTCAATATCGGATGTTTCAGGTAGGAGCTCAATTTCCAGTTCGAGGGAAGGGATTTCCATTCAATCATAAGGATTGAATCCATGCCATGTACTAACTGAAAACGAGAAAAACTAGTGGAAGTATTAACCAAGGTTCAATATTCCCAAAGCGCAGGGTAAATCATTAGATGCCAATCATATTTACTATAGCTCACAATTTTTTGCAAAATGGTCTTGAGATATTTATTCACCGCCTCTACTTGTCCATTTTCTTGGGGATAATAATGGGAAGAATGACCATTCTTAAACCCCAATTTTGATTCTAACTCCTTGATCATTTCATTCTAAAAGTGACTACCATGATTAGTGACAATCTCCTTTGGGATTCCGAACCGGGCTATAATTTGGTTGAATACGAAGAATGCTGCAGTCTTACCATCGTATTTAATGGTAGGCATGGCCTCTGCCCATTTAGTGAAGTAATCCACGACCACGATAATATGCTGATGCCTCCCAACCAAAGCTGGGTTACAATCCATAAAATATACCCCCCACTTGGTGAAGGGACTGACGGTGATGACTGGGTGAAGAGGGGCCGGATGCGAGCGCATTTTCTGAGAGAACACCCGGAAAGGGTGATATTTCTTGAACGATTCAACACAAACTTTAAAATTTGACAACAAAAAATAACCAGCTCACAATAGTTTTTGGGATTTCGCAAGCCCATATAGATGACCACCACAAGCCCCATTGTGATAGTCATTGAGAACTGACTCAACTTCCTCGTGAGTCAAGAATCGACGCAAAATATTATATACTCCTTGACGATAAAAAGTGCCATCGACAATAAGGTAGTTTTTAGCTTGATGTCATATACGTGGTTGATCGTCTCTCGATAGATGCTAGGATAACTTCAAGGTTTGAAGATAAATCATAATGTCTCCATACCAGGGGTCTGAAGAAGAGATAAGGAAAATATGTTCATCCAAAAACAAATCGTTATGAATAATTTTCTCATCCAGTCGAGGGAAGTCTGATATCAACTCGGAAAAAACTAGCGATTTCTTAGACTTTGCTGAAGAAAAATCGAGGTCAAATTATTGAAAAATAAAAATCCACTTATTGTATTTTTCCCTATGATACACCGGGTAAGGATGTATTTAAATGGATTGATATCTACAACTATGGTAGTTTTCCAAACTAATATATAGTGTCGTAACCTATGAACTGCATGTACGATGGCCAAGGCTAGTTTCTTGACGTGAGAGTACTTAAGTTCAGGAATGACCAAATTTTGACTAAGATAGTAGACAATGTGCTCATGGAGCTCATCGCCCCCCTGAACCATAACCATACCAACCGTCCCTTCGGACGCGACAATATAAAGCATATAATCTCTACTGTAGTCAGGAGGCTTCAATAGAGGCATCTATACCAAGTCTTTATTAAGAGCATCGAAGGATTCTCGGGCTCGCTCATCCAATATAAATGGATTATTCTTCTTCAAAAGACACATGAAACCCTTAGTTAAATTAGCATAGTTCACGATGAAATGACACAAGAAGTTAGCGTTCCACGGTAAATCCTGAATTTGTCGAATGTTGCATGTGGGAGGCAATCGAAGTATTGTCTCAACCTTCATAGGATCCACCATGATCCCATGCTCAGAGACTAAGAATCCTAAGAGACGACCATACCTAACGCAAAAGATGCACTTATGAGGGTTTAAACATATGCGATAATAATGACATCTCTCAAATACTAGTTGAAGGTGAGTAGAGTGATCTACTCTCTTGCAAGAGTGAGCAGTGAGATCATCGAGGTAAGCTTCGAAAATATGTTTGAGATCGTGAAAAGAAAAGGTCATGGCATGTTGGAAGGTCGCTCCAACGTTTTTAAGGCTAAAAGGAATTTTTTGGTATGCAGAAGTACCCCAAGGAAAAATAAATTCTTTCTTGTGTTGATCCTCGAGTTTGATTTGAATTTGATTATATCCTGAAAATCCATCCATAAAAGAAAAAACCTCGCTTCCCGCACACTCATCGAGAATCTGGTCAATGAAAGGAGTCGAGAAGTTGTCTTTAGGACAAGCCTTGTTCAGGTCTAAAAAATCCATACAAATGCATATGGTTCCTTGTTTCTTATTCATGAGAATGAGGTTGGATACCCATTCGGTCAAAGGAACCAGATAGATGAAACCAACACTAATTAGTTTCTCTACCTCTTCCTTAATAGCAGGGGCCTTCCTAGGATCAACAACTCTAAGATGTTGTTGAACAGGTCTAGCATCTAGATAAGTTCTGATCTCATGTTTGAAAATTCTAGGGTCGATCCTGTTGGGTATGTGTTATATTATTTGCACGAGTAGTAGTGTCTGAGCATCTGCACCGGGCTCATAGGGGGGTTTGGGGGCAGCGGTCCCGAAATTTTTTTTTTCGCATCGGGACCGCATTATATTTAGGTGGTTTTTCGGCACATGGTTTCTTTGCCGATGGTTTTCTATTTTCGGTTAAGGAATTAGGGTTTTGGACTAATCCAGGTCATTGGGTTAGAGTTTTGGATGATGCTGGCTCATATATGTATTTTGTATTGTAAACATTGTAACACAATGAATGAATATAGAATATGCTGGTTTTCCCGGTTTGGGTTTCCAGGGGAAAAATCTCTGTGTAATGTTTGTATTTGCCATTGTATCTTTTTTGTTCTTTTTTGAATATCTATTTGCAGTAGATATTGTACAAGGTTAGAATTTACATTTGGTATCAGATCTTTATTGGCTTTAGGGGGACACCTTTGTGGTCAAGGGTTTGGCTCGGGACTGTGATAAGCCTTGTTATAGTGGGAGATCTGCGGTATTGTTTTTCAGGTGAAAATAAATGGCAAGCAATTCGAAGATGGAGATTGAGAAGTTTAATGGGAAAAGATTTGAGCTATGGAAGCTCAAGATGGAATATCTTTTGGTGGAAAGAGATCAGTGGATCGTGGTAGATCCAGGTACTTCACCTACAGGAACTTCTGCAGATGACTGGAAAAAGATGGATCGAAAGGCAAAGAGCACAATCCGACTGTGTCTCTCTGATTCAGTATTACTGAATGTGTCAGAGGAAGCTACAACCAAGGATTTATGGGAAAAGTTGGGGAAGTTGTATCAGTCTAAGTCCCTGGTAAATAAAATATTCCTGAGAAAGAAGCTGTATAACTTCAGGATGAGAGATGGAGACTCAGTGGCAGAGCATTTGAACGCCTTCAATACTATGGTAAATCAGTTAGTATCTGTTGAGATTAAAATTTCAGATGAAGATAAATGTATCAGTTTGTTGTGTTCTTTACTAGAATCATGGGATAGTCTGGTTGTGGCGATAGGTAGTAATACAACTTCTTTGAAGTTTGAAGAAGTGGTCTCATCCTTATTGTCGGAGGAGATGAGATGAAAGAATATGGAAGGACATAGCACAAATGCATTATTTGCAAGAGGACGTTCCCAGGAAAGAAATAGATCTAGTTTCTCAAGTGGGATATCTAAGTCTAAGGATAGATCTAAATCTCCTAGAAATTTTGTAAGGGTATGTTGGAGGTGTGGAAAAGAAGGACACTACAAGAAGCAATGTAGATCCAAAGTTGAGAAAAAGAAGGGATATGAAGAATCTTCTTCTACATAAGAAAATACCTCCAAGGAAGAAGGAGGGAATGTGTACTTGGCCTCTTCAAGCACACATGCAGATCATGAGGCATGGTTGATTGACTCTGGTGCATCCTTTCATATGACTCCCCACAGGGAGTGGTTCTGCGAATATGAAAAGTATGATGGAGGTAATGTTTTCTTAGGTAATGATTCGACAACCAGAATCATAGGAAGAGGAAGGGTCAAGTTGAGACTTATAGATGGAAGGATTAGAACACTGCCTGGTGTTCTACACATCCCAGGTATGGCCAGAAATTTGATTTCTGTAAGCAAAATGGAAGATGCAGGGGTAATTTTTTTTTTTGAAAAGGGAACTTGCAGGATGGCTTGAGGAGCAATGGTGTTGATGAAGGGAGTTTGGTTTGGAACTCTGTATAAGCTACTAGGAAGTACTATTAGTGATGGGTGTAATAGCTCCATTGTTCCTAATATTGAAGTTGAAGAAGAAAGAACTCCTACAGTCTCTGGAGAAAAGGTTATGTTGTGGCATCAAAGACTGAGGCATATCGGAGAGAAGGGTCTTTGACTACTACACCGTAAAGGTATGGTTGAAGGTATGTCTAACTGCTCTTTGGATTTTGATTTCTGTGAACATTGTCTATATGGGAAGCAGAATCGGGTAAGATTCCCCTCTGGTGCAACGAGGGCAGAAGGAATTTTACAGCTAGTTCACAGTGATGTTTTTGGACCTGTGTTGGTCACATCATTGGGAAAATCTATGTACTATGTCTCATTTATAGATGAATTCTCCAGGAAAACTTGGATATATTTCCTCAGGAAGAAATCTGAAGCCTTTGATAGGTTTAAAGAGTTTAAGGCTCTTGTTGAGAGTCAAACAGAGAAACGAATTAAGGTGCTAAGGATAGATAATGGTGGAGAGTTCTGCGGGAATGAATTTGAAGAATTCTGTAAGAAGTGCGGTATAGCAAGGAAGAAGACTACTCCATATACACTGTTGGAGCCGCCTTTGTTTTTTTTAGCCTGTTTAAATTTTCGTATCTTAATGTTTGAAATCGAAAGCTGGTTTTCATATTTTCCTTTATTTTTCCCAAAATCTCAGAAGTCTCATCACGCAAACAGCGACGGTTATCATACTCTTAAGGTAAGATTTATTTTTTTATCGTTTAAACGAGTCTCTCCTTTTTACCTTGGGATGTCGCATGTCGGGAGTTATAGATCACATAGTTTACAAGTCCCGAGGGGCGAAACAATGAACTAGTTATAAAAAGTTTACCTAGATCATTACCGAGAGTAAAAATACTCTAAACCACAGTTAAGCATCATCGGGATTTCGTGTCTCAGCGTTTGCTAGCACCAAAAGTCTTACCGTCGTAACCCTGATAGACGAAACCGCGAGATTTTTGTTTTAGTAACCCGGGTTAATGTTAAAGGTAAAAAGTTTAGCCACGGTTAAGCTCTGTCGGGAATTCGCAACTCGACGTGTTTTCCCTCAAAAGTTATACCTTCGAAGCCACGAGTTGCGAAGTCACGATATAAATAAAAACATAATTAATTAAACACTTAATCCGGTTTTGTCTTTCTTTTTAATTAGATCATATCATCGCGATCTCATGATTTCGCAACTCTACATACGAACCTCTCGGAAGCTATACCTTCGAAGCCCCGAGTCGCGAAGTCGCGATATAAATAAAAACGTAATTAATTAAACACTTAATCCTTGTTACATTTTGTATTAACCAAAGCTAATTGTCGCAATCTCGGGTTTTAGAGGTGTGAAGGGTTAAAGTGAAAACTCCCGATGAGGTGAATGACGAAAGATTAATTAAGATTTAAAAAAAATCCTGATTAATTAAGCTAAACCAACATTTCCATTGTTTTAATACGAAAATTAATATGCATAGTCTCCGAGGCAATTTTAAACTTTCTTTGCACCAACTTGCATTACGAACTGTCAAAATTTATGACATTAATTAAAAATGAGGCGAATTGACAAGTAAGGGTTTGGTCTTTATTGCTAAATTTATATTTAAGAACGATTTGACCGTTCTGTCC
The DNA here is from genome assembly GCA_032191745.1 of Picea mariana. Classification (NCBI taxonomy): domain Eukaryota; kingdom Viridiplantae; phylum Streptophyta; class Pinopsida; order Pinales; family Pinaceae; genus Picea; species Picea mariana. Next base: position 320,122 of record JASDQU010105291.1, read on the forward strand.
CTAAGGACGACCTAGTTTTAAATAGTCGAAGACATGGATCTTTTATTTGTTGTCTCAAATTTCATTTCTATTCTACGCAGAGACAACTTTTTGCGAGCGAACTAATTTCTGTATGTATACATATTTTTATCACAGGGGAGCTAAAGTAGAATCCCCCACCATAGCCCCGCGAAAAGCATATAAAGCCACTATTGAGGTTTCAGGACAAGGTTCAGAAAACATTTCTGATACTTCACTTCAAAGTGTCGACTCTGTTAGGACCTGGTCATATATTTCTGATGTTCTACAGTCTGAATTGGTAGATGTTTCAGATGATTCCAGTGAAAATGAAAAAGACGACCTGATCACCAAGTATAAAATCGTCATCCAGGCTCAAATGCATAAAGTAGCGGCTAGGCCACGTCTGCTCCCTTACTATGATATGATCCAGTGGGCATTAGAACATGTAGATATACCAACCAGAACCATCATCAAAGAGCAAAGGGTCACCATTGGGACTTTTAGAACCAAACAATTGCAGGCTATGTACAAGTTTCCAGCCGTGTCGGACTTTGTTTACAATGCCGAATTCCTGGAGAATTTCAAACAGAAGGAATGTGTGCAATACGAAAAGACTATGTCTGGTTTAATCAAAGATTGGGTTTCACATCCTATGAAGTTCAGGGTGGAAAATAATGGTATATATTCAATAGCTTTTCTGGAACCACAGTTCAAATATATCGCTATGATGACCTGTAGATTATATGGGAGAGAGGACACCACATATTTTTTCCTTCAGTGGGTGCCTTTAATTCACACAGTCGTCGAAGGCTGTTCCTTCGACTGGGCTAAACTACTGTCTGATAGTTTGACCAGTCGAGTTACAGAGTATCGAGAATAGAGGGAGAGCAAAAAGATTGCTTCATTCTTTATGTCCGCGTATATCATGGATGCCATGTGTTTTCTGACACCTTTTCCCTTGATGAGTTGGAGCTGGACTCCATCGGAGGCTGAGCCCATCCACATCTACCATTCAAAGCTATGGGAAGACAAAGCCTCAGATTTTGTGTATGAAATCATTAACTGGGTGATGGTACCACTGCATGTCACTATCTTCGGCCACCCGCCACCCAGGATCTCAGACAGTATCGCAGTAAATCTGATTAGTATAGCCGACTGGTACGTGGAAGCAGAATTTTCATATCTCAGGGTTTTTGACGCTTTTGTTCCTCCGATGCCTTGCCTTTATTCATACCCGATAGGCTGGCTTGCCGTGATATTTCTAAACAAACCGTAATTGGTGGCGTAAGTAAGGAGATTAAGGGATATTCTAAGAAGGTATGGCCACCTTTTCCTATTCATTTAAGTTCCTATTCTTTGTTAGATTTCGGGCATGCTAAAGTTGAGGCAGCAGCCCTGGAGGACCTGAAATTGGTTCATGTCAAATTCAAAAAGCACGATCCACGGAGGGTTGTAAGTAATCACTTAGCCAGTTGTGGGATTAAAAGGTTCGAACATGAAAATTTGCCCTCGGATGACATTTTCCAAGGCACGAGATCTTATGCGGAGGTTTTGGCTTGGATACAAGCCCTGGCACCTGAAGAGAGGGCTGGTGTTTTAAAATTCCAAGAACATCGACTGAGTTGTCTTCCCCCAGTATTGCAGGGTGAAAATCCAATAACAGCAGAGGTGTAGAAAAAAGAAGCCGAAGGTTCCAAAGATACAACACCTAGACAAGAAAAATACCAGGACAGGGGAGAGCAAACTAGGAGTCCGAAACCAGAAATGAAAACTCCCGATCCACGGAAAAAGCAGACTCTAGTTACCACTCCAGGCCAGTCAGCTAAGAAAACCAGAGATCCCATTGCCTCCATTACTCCCTTACAGTCAACTCAAGGGAGCATAGACGCAGGGTGGATTTTCAATGAAGAATTGAGACCTATAAGGATGGAAGAGCTCCCTCCAAATGAGATATTTTTTGATAAGAAGAGAAAAGTTGTGGTAAAAAGAGAATTCTATCAAGAAGCAGGATCAACGACCAAGAAATTTAAGGTGTTGACCGATGGGAAAGATATGAAGAAGGAAGAATTAGCGACAGAAATAGCTGGAACATTAGGGGCGTATGCTACGACAAACCAATTTTCAGTCAGGGTTTTGAAAAATCAGTTGAAGCGAAAAAATTGCCTCATCAAAACCTTAGAAGCTAAACTAGGCATAGCAGAAGAAGCTGCTAAAGACCAGGCAAATACAGGAATAGAACAAGCAAGGATGGCCGATAAAAAGGAAAATGAGCTGCTCAAAGCTAAGCTCGAACAAGTAGAGCTGGTAGCTTAGACCAGTCAAATACAGGTAGGCCAACAAAGAGACTTGATAGGGCAGCTATAGGGTAGATTAGAGTTCACCGAAAGCCAAGTTATAAATATCAGGATGTTCCAGTCCCAGGCTATGGAGATTCAGAGCAGGGTTTCTGCAGCCCAGCGTAGTTTACTTACCAAGGTAGAGACGATTCAGGACAATTGTCTGCTTATTGATCAAGTATTAGAAAACTTATCTATTAGAGAGAGAGAAGCTAGAGCAGCTCGGGTCACATTTCAAGAGGCTGTAATAGCTATAGCAAACAGAGAATCGGGAAAAATTTCTAAGTTTTCCATTTCAGAACAGACCCGAGGTAATATTTTTTTGAAAGAATGGGAACGCAACATATCAAAAGGCAAATTGCAAGCCAAGAAGGTAAGGAAATCCTGTGAAGAGGATTTCAGTTCTATAGATGGAAATCTGTTGGGCATTGATAGCGAGAGTAATGCTGAGACGCTAAGCCAAATGAATATGGCGAAACTCTTGCTTTATATAAATGAGAAAGAAGAAAGAGATTCGACCGAAGTCTCACAAGTAACTCTGGCAGACATAGTTCAAATAGATAAATGGATTATTAAACCAAGTGTGCAATTGTGCAATATTGACACCCTAGACCGACAGATGGAAGAAAGGTTGCCGCAATTAGTCAGAGATTGTTACATTTTTGAGGTCAATTGTCAAGCGGAACCTTCAAGGTTGATATCTCGACTGGTGGAAAAATGTGTCACTTATACCGAGGATGCGAGAGGGCAGGCTTCTGGTACCAAATAAAGACATAGGATAAAGAAATGAAACGATTGATCTCCTTCTCGTTGTAACTAAAAATCCTGGGACGATTGGGATTCCATCATATGTAAATTTGTATAAATATACAATAGAAGGAAGAAAAAGAGGCTGGACCTTTTTGGGTCGATTGTAATAGAGATTTTTCTTCCTCGAGAGTTAATACAAAGCAAACTCGAAGATTCTTGATTCCGTCATGACTGTGTTATGAGTTTGTTTCCTTGTATTTCATGTCTAATTTCATTTCATATATGTATATGATGAATTTTTCGCTATAATTTAGTACAACCTCCACTATAGTGAATTAATTTTAGTTTTCTATATCGTTTACTATTTTTCCTCTGTACCGGCTATCAGCAGGTATAAGACCAGTGAACACTTTAGATATCTATATATATTTTATGCTTCATCAGGTTATTTATTTATCTTTTTCTTCCTTTGTTTACAAGTGATATTCTCCCTTGATAGGAGCCTTACATGATAGACATCTTAATGTTTTCTCACACCTCATACATATTTGTTAAACTATAACTCAGTTACGGGAAAGGGCCTTTGGTTTGCACCATGTTTTCACTACCGGAGCTATATACTCTCCTTTATACGACCGAAATCGAGACAACATCTAAAAAGTATTGAGATTTTCTTATTATTCTGTTCCTCTATGACTATCCCTGTGATAAGACATCCTAATATTGAACCCGGACTATCAGATCAAACACATATTGCCTTGAATCTTTTTGATACTATTCTTAAAACAACCACTACCTGAGTAGAACTAGAACGTTTGTGGGAAGCGATTGAAAGGGACATAAACATCCAGGAACAGTTGGAAGCTAGACAACAACCTAGAAATCAGCCCTAGCTTCCCTTACCGAAGGTTGACATTTCTTCCTTCTCTACCCCTTACTCACTTTTGGATGCCTAGACACTGTACTTCTAAGCCTTGAGTACAGACTCTGGAACAACATCTTTTTGGCGCTCCTGCTGGGGACTGAAGTTACAAAACCTTTTTCCCTGGGAAAACAACATTTTTTTGTTGAAAGTGCCACCCTTTGATAGTGAACAAAGAGTGTACACGTTTTAAAGGCTTTCCAATATTTCACTTGGTGACTCCACGATTAATAAGATGGCATCTAGATGAAGGAATACCAGGCAAAACTCAGATGGTAAACAGACCACACCCGTTACCTATCCTGAGAATATTTTAAAGGCGAGAGGCTCTCTTAAGCCGACCCCTGCAATATATCAGCTTAAATACCCACAACTAAAGACCAAGAGTTCTTCTGAACCTTCAACTTCACGCAACCCTCTTTTCGACACTAAGGATCTAACATCAAATTTCTCTGAAGTTAGAAGTGAAACCCGTCCGATAACCTCTGTAGAACATAAAGGAAAAAGTACTGTAGAAAATTTATTTGCTGTCGATATATCGTCGACTCTTCAGTTGAATTTTGCGACCTCACATAGTCTCGAAGAATATTTCACACATCTAGTTTCCACACCCGTTGGTTCTCCTGATTACATATCTTGCAAGTCTGAAGAGCCAAGCCCTCGCATCCCTTACCAATCATCCTCGGATTTTTCACCCCGCGAAGAAAGTAAAGATTCACTTTTAATATTCCAAAACCCCCTTTACAACTTTCCACTAATAACGATGGCAATTGCCAGAGGGGGAGGTGGAGGGGTTGTCAGAGGAGGAGGTGGAGGTTCTCCTGGGGGAGGAGCTAGAGGCCAAGGGCCTGCCCCCCCTCCCATAGTGTTTGCTAAAGTGGCAGCAAGATACACTCCTTTGGTATTTCCCGTTCCTATGCATGACCTTCCCAAAAATTATATAAAAAATTTGCCAAAATTCACTGGGGAAGGAGATCTGACCGTAGCCGAACACATGAATTTCTTTGATCAATTCATAGACATCCTAGGTCTCGAACATTAAGATGTGTATTTGAGGCTTTTCGTCCAAACCTTCGAAGGTCAGGTCCGAACTTGGTTTTAGAGTCTACCTGCAGGATCTATCTTGTCCTATGATGCCTTGGAAGATGCTTTCCTTAGACAATGGGGCGAAAGAAATGACCACCTATACTATTTAACCGAGTTTGGGTCTTTAAGAAAAAAGAATTCAGAAACAGTTATGGAGTTTATTTAGAGATTCAACAAGCTGTATAACAAAATCCCAGCCGAGGTTAAACCATCCCAACCTGCAGCCAAAGTAACTTTCGCGGGGGCTTTCGAACCATATTTTGCACTTCTTTTACTAGAAAGAAGGGGAGCTACTCTAAACCGAATGCAAGATGACGCTGTAGAAATTGAGTCAAATATGATGGCTTATGGTAAGTTAAAAACTAAAGTAGAAGCGGGAAACCGAGAAACTAGACACTTTAGAGAACAAGCAGGGCCGTTAGGGTCTAATAGATACACATATGACAAAGTAGACGATATGGCCAGGGTAATTAAGGAACTGTCTAATAAGATATCCATAATGGAGCTAGAACAGGCCAAAGATGATTCTTTCGCCAAAAAGGATTTTAGGAAGAATCCCAATCCCCCAAATCAACAAAGACAGATAAAATAACGAAGATCAGAAAATACAAACTCCCCTAAAGAACAGAAATTTTATAGGAGTGAATGATCTCCAAGATTTCTGAGATTTAGATGATGATGTAACAAACTTGGGTGATGACTGCACACAACATTATCTGGCTAGAGAGGATTATGAAAAATCTCTAAACACTCAACAATCGTCTATTGAGGGTGAAGAAAGAGATTATACTGACCTTTGTAGTTATCAAGAAGAAACCGGTATGATAATGGCCAAAGTCCAACCTAGGTATAACTTGAGATATAAGGGTAAGCCTATTTCAACTACTCAACCTAAGAAAATTCTCCCAAGAGGTCAAACTTATGAGCCTACCCCAGAAGAAACCGTGTTACCTAACAGTAGAGCAAAAGTAGTAAACGCGCAAGAACCCGAAGTAGAAAAGGTTGAGACTAAAACACAGGAAAACGAAGCAGCTAATACAAATACACCTTTAACCAAGATCATGAGTAATAAGGCAGTCCAGACAAATAAGTTGGAAAAGAAGGATTCAGAAGTCCCAACTAGAGAAACAGACAAGGTGAGTGGAGTTTTCAGTTTCGAAAACGAGATAAATAAAATTAAGATACCAATTCCTCTGGTAGAATTAGCGAAAAACCTAGTTTATCAAAAGCAGATTACCAAAGTGATAGGTGTTTCAGAGCTAGAAAGCTAATCTGACATTTTGAACCTGGAAGATGATAAGCCCAACATCACTTTTGGTTCACATTTTGAAGGAGCCAAAGACACTGTTGCTCCCTTTTATATCACCTTATACGTGTACGATCAACTGCTACATAATTGCATGCTAGACTCCAGAGCCTCACATAACGTGATGCCTAAAATTATTATGGACCGTTTGGGTCTCTAGATCACCAGACCTTACAGAGATATTTACTCATTTGATTCAAGAAGAGTTAAGTGTATGGGAATGATAAAGGATTTAGTAGTCACCCTGGCACAGGTCCCAGTTAAGAGCATCTTGATGGATGTGGTCATTGCTGATATTCCCCCCATGTACGGCTTACTGTTGTCTAGGTCATGGGGAGCCAAGATGGGGGGTTCTCTTCAACTGGATATGATGTACTCCATGATTCCTATGTTTGGTGGGCAATTTACTCGGTTGTATAAGGAGACGAGGTTAGCATATACAGTAAGCGACCCTCAAAATATGAACAATTTCCCTATTTACATTGCAGATCAAGATTTAGAAAATTGTATCTTATCTTTTGACGATGGTTTAGATGGTTCCACAGAGGAAAATGATATAGAGCATGAAGAGTTAGGTTACATGATTGAGGATATGTGTAGCACCGGTATTTGGAAAATGTTTTTTGACGATGCCCTGTCTTGCGAAGGGGCTGGTGCAGGAGTGCTTTTTGTGGCACCTGAAGAAAGGTTCCTTGTCCCTTTTTCTTACAGACTACAATGGGATATATATTATACTAACAATGTATGTGAATACGAAGCCTTGGTCTTAGGATTAGAGGCTGCCAGGAGGCTAAAAATAAAAAACCTAGAGGTATACGGAGATGCGGAGTTGATAGTCAAACAAATAAATCGACAATACCAAGCCAAGCATCCCAGATTAAGATCATACAGAAATTGTGCCTAGGATCTGATGGAAAATTTTTTCTCATCTGTAAATGTCCACTTCATCCCACACACATAAAACTTACAGGATGATGCTTTAGCTAAAGCAGCTTCAACTTTCACTCCTCCTACAACCTTTAAATTGAAATATCACATAGAGATAAGACACAGACCATCTATACCAGATAATATCCAGCACTGGCAGGTTTTTGAGGATGATGAACAAATTAAGAAGTTTCTTGAAGCAGTAGGTGAATTTTCCAAAACTCACGCAGATCAAGAAAATTAGAATGACCATATATGGATCATGAAAGAAGGGGAGGACCCTCAAGCTTTCCAAGACAAAATCGTAAATCATCGCATGTTGGTCCTAAAAAATAACCAGATTCCGAAAGGACTGATCCCTTTGGAAAGACTGTTTGATCAAAACGACATACGTGTAAAATCCACCTTACAACCCCAACTAGAAGAGGTTGAGGACTGTGACATAGGAACCAAAGAAGAGTCCAGGATGGTTAAAATATCTAAACTCCTCCCCCCTGAAATAAAAGGCAAGTATAAGGACCTACTCAGACAATTTAAAGACGTTTTCGCCTAGTCTTACGATGAGTTAAGAACCTACGACACTACCGTGATCGATCACAAGATACCACTAAAGCCTATTGCCTGTGGTCGAGAGAGAAGTGAAGAAGCTTTTAGAGGGGAAAATTATAGTACCTCTGAGATATTCTGACTGGGTGGCAAACCTGGTCCTGGTTAGAAAAAAGAGTGGGGAAATTAGACTGTGCATGGACTTTAGAAATCTAAATAAGTCCTCTGTTAAAGACAACTATCCGCTGCCTAAAATGGATCACGTGATAGAAAGGGTAGTTAGGGCGAACATAATGTCTATGATTGACGGTTTCTCTAGATATAATCAAATTGCCATGAATGAACAAGATAAAGAAAAAACAACTTTTACTACCCCTTGGGGTACGTTCATGTATGATAAAATGCCTTTCGGTTTGATGAATGTAGGAGCCACGTTCCAACGCGCTATAGACATCGCTTTCATCGGAGAGAGGGATAAGTTCATAGTCATCTATCTCGATGATTTAACGGTTTTCTCCAAATCCGACGAAGAGCATTTGGTACATCTTAAACAAACATTTGAAAAATTCTACAGGTTTGGTCTGTCCTTAAACCCCAAGAAATCATACTTCGCCATGCAAGAAGGTAAACTTTTGGGTCATGTTGTATCTAAGGATGGAATTAAGATTGATCCTAAGAGGGTTGAAGTGATAGACACTATAAACATTCCTAGAAATGTAAAAGAAATTCAATCTTTCTTAGGAAAAATAATTTTTTTACGAAGATTTATCCCAAATTTCGCTTAAATTGTAAAATTGATCACAGATATGCTGAAAAAGAACAAGGACGTAAAGTGGAAAATAGAGGCCAAAGCGTTGTTCGCACACATTAAGATATTCATAGCTGAGGCACTTGTATTGGCAAGTCCCGATTATCTAAAAGAATTTCTTATTTTCTCATTTACCTCCGAACACACGATTGCTGCGGTGCTCCTCCAAAAAAACGAAGAGGGTTTCGAACAACCGATCACCTTTTCCAGCAAGAGCCTCAGAGACGCAGAACTTAAATATGATATAATAGAAAAACAAGCGTATTCCATGGTAAAAGCACTGAAGGCATTTAGAACATATGTATTACACTCCAAGATAATCGTGTACGTACCTACAAGTTCTGTGAAAGAAATTTTGGTACAACCAAACAATGATGGGAAAAGAGGATGATGGCTTGCCAAGATTCAAGAATTTGACCTGGAAATAAAACCTACTAAACTGATAAAGGGACAAGGCCTGGCCAAACTTTTGGCTGAATCAAATCTCAGAGCTCTGGATATAACTGCCTACAGGAATGTGAGGAAGATATGAACATAAACGAGCTTGATGAACGAACAAATGCAATTAAGATTGAGGAGAAGTTCGTATCATCATAATGGTATAGAAACATAGTATCCTACTTGATGAATCTAAAATGCCCAAGTGAACTATCGCCATCAAAAGATAGTACTTTAAAGCTTCATGCGGTTAAGTACTGTATTGCTGAAAACCAACTATATTGGAAAGACCCACTCGGTTTCTTGTTAATCTGCTTAGTCGAATCAGAAACAGAAAGGGTTATAAGTGAATTTCACGAAGGAGTGTGTGGAGGACATCACGCTTAGAGGGCCACAGCTTACAAAATTTTGAGGGCTGGGTATTACTGGCCAAAACTTTTCTCAGACGTTAACGCCAAGGTCCGAGCATGTAACCCGTGTTAGCTATTTGTAGGTAAACATAAACTCCCAGTGCTACCTTTAGTTCCGGTCAAAACTGAAGCCCCTTTTCAACAATGGGGGCTAGATTTTATAGGAGAGATTAATCCACATTCTAGCGCCCAACACAAGTGGATTTTAACTTCCACAGACTACTTTACTAAATGGGTGGAAGCTATTCCAACCAAAAGGGAAACTGACTCAGTGGTAATAGATTTCTTAGAAGACAATATCTTGTCAAGATTTGGCTGCCCCCAAAAGATAGTCACAGATAATGCCCAGGCTTTCAAATCTATGGCTATGATCAGCTTCTGCCAAAAGTATAATATCCTTCTTGGCCATTCTACAACATACTACCCCCAAGGAAATGGACTGTCCGAGTCACCTAACAAGAGCCTGATAAATATAATTAAGAAAGTGTTGGATGAAAAAAAAAAGTCTTCGCATGTGCATTTAAAGTACTCCTTGTGGGCAGATTGCATAGGCACTAAAAAGTCTATCGGCATTTCCCCTTTTCAGATGGTATATGAGATAGATGCGATGTTACCTATAAATTTAGCACTCCCCATGATGAAATTGTGGCAAGATCAGAAAGAAGAACCTAATCATGTCACCAAGGGGATAAACCAGCTAATCGAGGTTCAACAACACAGTGTCAAAGTAGATGAAAGGTTGCAGAAGTATCAAGACGACATGAAGGCATTATTCGACCGTAGGGCAAAGGACAGAGATTTCCTCCCAGGTGATTTAGTTTTAAGGTGGGATGCAAGGAGGGAAGAAACAACCAAACATGGTAAATTCGATCACCTCTGGTATGGGCCATTCAGAGTCTCAGCTCTCGAAGAAAAAAATTATTTCCTACTAGAAAATCTAGACGTGAAATCCTCAACACCCCTATCAACGGGCGTTACCTGAAGCATTATATGACATAAGCAGTCGCCAAAAAAAAAAAAAAAANTGTGTATATTTATATATAGAAATTTTCACATATATATATATATTTCATTACGCATTTCTATTTCGATTTTCTTTTCCTTTCGTAAATTTTTGACACCTTTCAAAAAGCCTCGATAACCTTCATATTTGCCTTTTTACAGGTTTCCAGCTGCAAACAAAACGAACAGGAGAGGTACACAGGAAGTAGTGTATCGAAAAATCAATTGGCTTAAAGAGGTGATAAAAAAGATTTTTTGATATTTTGGAAAGAAAATGAAATGGTAAGGTAAAGGTGAGATTTCCTAAAAGACTTGTTCTGAAGGGCTATCAAAGAAAACCAAGATAACCTCATAAGATACAACAACATCATCTAAAATAATAAATAAAAGAACATTGCCATGGTTAATCATTTACGAAAGAATAAGATGAAATAAACAAGTCACTCAAAGTAAAGCGCCCCCGAAAAAGATTTTCAAGAGTCAATTTTGATTTTTTGACCTCTGTTTTTCAGTTTATAGATCTCCATTTGTCACCCTTTTCTGTTTTCTGGTTTACCTTTGAAAAGCCAATATCTCTCCGGTTTAGCATACGTAGGGATAAGAGATTATGTTTTAACCTCGAGAGCTTCAAAGCAGATTGTGAAAAGTAAGCTAGTCTTCACAACTCCTCGGTCCCTTACTAAACAAAGTGACGCTTAAGTGATCCTGACTTTTCTAGGTTTTTCAACAGTTTCGGAAGATTGAGGCTTTCTCAAATAGGAAACTCCAAAAATTAATTTTTCCCTTTCTCCCTGCGAAAGAAGGTGTTGTGAAAGTTAAGGAAAGGTTGGTACCGAGTAATCAAAGTAAGTTGACAAACCTATAATGCAAAATATTACACAGATATCAGCCCTCATACAAACTGATTGCCCCCATCTTGACGCTCTAAAAAAACAAATTATAAGACAGATGGTGAAAGGAAATTCATAAATTATTGCCCCCATCTAGTCCAAAAGACTATGAAAGGAAATTCAGAAATGATTTCCCTCGTCTTAGCATTTAAATGCATAAATATATTCCGAAGTGGTGAAAGGAAATTCAGTAAAAAGGGCTAGATAACTTCACCGGGTTACTGAACAGGCTCACTGGCAGTGAAGCAATATCTGAGATATCTGTAATGCTGTTATACATGAATATCACTCTACTCTGGTAACCAATTCTTTTTAAAACCTTATCTACATCCCAAGTTCAGACAGGGCTTCCTGATTAAAAACATATAATTTTCTTCTTTTGATGCAAGCCGACAGCCACAAGATCTGTTGGGTCTCCTAGAACTGTTTTGATTGTCTTAATGCAGACCTAAATTCAGTAACGGGAAAGAGAAAGTCGTGAAGGGGACTACAACTGAGTTTAAAAAGTATCTGAGCTTTGAAAATCTTTTCAAAAGTAAAAAACAAAGTCCTTTTCCCCTTCGGTATCCTGTTCTAGGGAACATTTTCGCTGGATTAAAGCCATTGACTCCATTTACCCAATATAGGCACATGGTCTACTGTTCTTCCTGTCTTGCAGGAAAATGGGATCCCTAGTTGGAGCCTATGTTGGAGCCGCCTTTGTTTTTTTTAGCCTGTTTAAATTTTCGTATCTTAATGTTTGAAATCAAAAGCTGGTTTTCATATTTTCCTTTATTTTTCCCAAAATCTCAGAAGTCTCAACACACAAACAACGATGGTTATCATACTCTTAAGGTAATAATTTTTTTTTTATCATCTAAACGAGTCTCTCCTTTTTACCTCGGGATGTCGCATGTGGGGAGTTATAGATCACATAGTTTACAAGTCCCGAGGGGAGAAATGGTGAACTAGTTTTAAAAAGTTTACCCAGATCATTACCGAGAGTAAAAATACTCTAAACCGCAGCTAAGTATCATCGGGATTTCGTGTCTCGGCGTTTTCTAGCTCCAAAAGTCTTACCGTTGTAACCCTGATAGCCGAAACTGTGAGATTTTTGTTTTAGTAACCCAGGTTAATGTTAAATGTAAAAAGTTTAGCCGTGGTTAAGCTCTATCGGGAATTCGCAACTCGACGTATTTTCCCTCAAAAGTTATACCTTCGAAGCCCCGAGTCGCGAAGTCGCGATATAAATAAAAACGTAATTAATTAAACACTTAATCCGGTTTTGTCTTTCTTTTTAATTAGATTATATCATCGCGATCTCGCAATTTCGCAACTCGGCATACGAACCTCCTGGGAGTTATACCTTCGAAGCCCCGAGTCACGATATAAATAAAAATGTAATTAATTAAACACTTAATCCTGGTTACGTTTTGTATTAACAAAAGCTAATTGTCGCAATCTCAGGTTTTAGAGGTGTGAAGGGTTAAAGTGAAAACTCCCAATGAGGTGAATGCCGAAAGATTAATTAACATTTAAAAAAAATCCTGATTAATTAAGCTAAGCTATCATTTCCATTGTTTTAATACGAAAATTAATATGCACAGTCTCCGAGGCGATTTTAAACTTTCTTTGCGCCAACTTGCATTACGAACTGTCAAAATTTATGACATTAATTAGAAATGAGGCGAATTGACAAGTAAGGGTTTGGTCTTTGTTGCTAAATTTATATTTAAGAACGATTTGACCATTCTGTCCCTAAGGACGACCTAGTTTTAAATAGTTGAAGACATGGATCTTTTATGTGTTGTCTCAAATTTCATTTCTATTCTATGCAGAGCCAACTTTTCGTGAGCGAACTAATTTCTGTATGTATACATATTTTTATTGTAGGAGAGATAAAGGAGAATCCCCCGCCATGGCCCCATGAAAAGCGTCTAAAACCACTGTTGAGGTTTCAGGACAAGGTTCAAACAATGTTTCTGATACTTCACCTCGAAGTGTCGACTCTGTTAGGACCTGGTCATATATTTCTAATGTTCTACAGTCTGAATTGGTAGATGTTTTGGATGATTCCAGTGAAAATGAAAAAGACGACCTGATCACCAAGTATAAAATCCTCATCCAGGCTCAAATGCATAAAGTAGCGGCTAGGCCACGTCTGCTCCCTTACTACGATATGATTCAGTGGGCATTAGACCATGTAGATACACCAACTAGAACCATTGTCAACGAGCAGAGGGTCACCATTGGGACTTTCAGACCCGAACTATTGTAGGCTATGTACAAGTTGCCAGTCGTGTCAGACTTTGTTTACAATGCCGAATTCCTAGAGAATTTCAAACATAAGGAATGTGTGCAATACGACAAGACTATGTCTGGTTTAATCAAAGATTGGGTTTCACACCCTACGAAGTTCAGGGTGGACAGTAATGGTATATATTCAATAGCTTCTCTGGAACCACAGTTCAAATATATCGCTATGATGACCTGTAGATTATATGGGAGAGAGGACACCACACATTTTTTCCTTCAGTGGGTGCCTCTAATTCACACGATCACCGAAGGTTGTTCCTGCAACTGGGCTAAACTACTGTCTGATAGTTTGACCAGTCGAGTTATAGAGTATCGAGCGTAGAGGGAGAGTGGAAAGATTGCTTCATTCTTTATGTCCGTGTATATCATGGACACCGTGTGTTTTCTGACACCTTTTCCCTTGATGAGTTGGAGCTAGACTCCATCGGAGGTTGAGCCCATCCACATCTACCATTCAAAGATGTGGGAAGACAAAGCCTCAGATTTTGTGTATGAAATCTTTAACTGAGTGATGGTACCACTACATGTCACTATATTCGGCCACCCGCCACCCAGGATCTCAGACAGTATCGTGGTAAATCTGAGCAGTATAGACGACTGGTACGTGGAAGCATAATTTTCATATCCTAGGGTTTTCGGCGCTTCTGTTCCTCCGAATTCCTTGCCTTTATTCATACCCGATAGACTGGCTTGCCGTGATATTTCCAGACAAACTGTAATCGATGGCGTAAGCAAGGAGCTTAAGGGATATTCTAAGAAAGTATGGCCACCTTTTCCTATTCATTTAAGTTCCTATTCTTTGTTAGATTTCGGGCATCCTAAAGCTGAGGCAGCAACCCTGGAGGACCTGAAATTGGTTCATGTCGAATTCAAAAAGCACGACCCATGGAGGGTCATAAGTAATCGCTTAGCCAGTTGCGGGCTTAAAAGGTCCGAACATGAAAATTCACCCTCGAATGACATTTTGCAAGGCACGAGATCTTATGCCGAGGTTTTGGCTCGGATACAAGCCCTGACACCCGAAGAGAGGGCCGGTGTTTTAAAATTCCAAGAACATCGACGAAGTTGTCTTCCCCCAGTATTGCGGGGTGAGAATCCAATAATAGCATTGGTGCAACAAAAAGAAGCCGAAGGCTCCAAAGATTTAGCACCCAGATAAGAAAAATACCAGGACAGGGGAGAGAAAACTAGGAGTCCAAAACCATAAATGAAAACTCCCGATCCGCCGAAAAAGAAGACTCCAGTTACCACTCTAGTCCAGTCAGCTAAGCAAATCAGAGATCCCATTGCCTCCATTAATCCCTTACAGTCAACTCAAGGGAACATAGATGCAGGGTGGATTTTCAATGAAGAATTGAGAACTATAAGGATGGAAGAGCTCCCTCCAAATGAGTTCTTTTTTGATAAGAAGAGAAAAGTTGTGGTAAAAAGAGAATTCTATCAAGAAGCATGATCAACGGCCAAGAAATTTAAGGTGTTGACCGATGGGAAAGATATGAAGAAGGAAGAATTCACGACAGAAATAGCCGGAACATTAGGGGCGTATGCTACGACAAACCAATTTTCAGTCGAGGTTTTGAAAAATCAGCTGAAGCGAAAAAATCGCCTCATCAAAACCTTAGAAGCTAAACTAGCCACAATAGAAGAAGTTCCTAAAGACCAGGCAAACACAGGAATAGAACAAGCAAGGATGGCCGATAAAAAGGAAATTGAGCTGCTTAAAGCTAAGCTCGAACAAGCAGAGCTAGTAGCTCAGACCAGTCAAATACATGTAGGCCAATAAAGAGACTTGATAAGGCAACTACAGGTTAGATTAGAGTTCGCCGAAAGCCAAGTTATAAATATCAGGATATTCCAGTCCCAGGCTATGGAGATTCGGAGTAGGGTTTCTGCAGCCCAGCGAAGTTTACTTGCCAAGGTAGAGACGATTCGGGACAATTGTCTGCTTATTGATCAAGTATTAGAAAACTTATCTGTTAGAGAGAGAGAAGCTGAAGCAGCTCAGGTCACATTTCAAGAGACTGTAATAGCTACAAAAAACAGAGAATCGGGAAAAATTTATAAGTTTTCCATTTCGGAACAGACCCGAGGTAATATTTTGTTGAAAGAATGGGAACATAGCATATCAGAAGGCAAATTGCAAGCCAAGAAGGTAAGGAAATCCTGTGAAGAGGCTTTCGGTTCTATAGATGGAAATCTGTTAGGCATTGATAGCGAGAGTAACGCTGAGACGCTGAGCCAAATGAATATGGCGAAACTCTCGCTTGATATAAATGAGAAAGAAGAAAGAGATTCGGCCGAAGTCTCACAAGTAACTCTGGCAGACATAGTTCAAATAGATAAATGGATTATTAAACCAAGTGTGCAATTGTGCGCTATTGACACCTTAGACCGATAGATGGAAGAAAGGTTGCCGCAATTAGTCAGAGATTGTTACATTTTTGAGGTCAATTGTCAAGTGGAACCTTCAAGGTTGATATCTCGGCTGGTGGAAAAATGTGTCACTTACACCGAGCATGCGAGAGGGCAGGCTTCTGGTACCAAATAAAGACATAGGATAAATAAATGAAACGATTGATATCCTTCTCATTGTAACTGAAAATCCTGGGACGATTGGGATTCCATCATATGTAAATTTGTATAAATATACAATAGAAGGAAGAAAAAGAGGTTGGACCTTTTTGAGTCGATTGTAATAGAGATTTTTCTTCCTCGAGAGTTAATACAAAGCAGATCCGAAGATTCTCGATTCTGTCATGACTGTGTTATGAGTTTGTTTCCTTGTATTTCATGTCTAATTTCATTTCATATATGTATCTGACGAAACTTTCACTATAATTTAGTACAACCTCTACTATAGTGAATTAATTTTAGTTTTCTATATCGTTTACTATTTTTCCTCTGTACTGGCTATCAGTAGGTATAAGACCAGTGAACACTTTAGATTTCTATATATATTTTATGCTTCATCAGGTTATTTCTTTATCTTTTTCTTCCTTTGTTTACAAGTGATATTCTCCCTTGATAGGAGCCTTACATGATAGAAAGCTTAATGTTTTCTCACACCTCATACATATTTGTTAAAATATAACTTAGTTACGGGAAAGGGCCTTTGGTTTGCACCATGTTTTCACTACCGGAGCTATAAACTCTCCTTTATACGACCGAAATTGAGACAACATCTAAAAAGTATTGATATTTTCTTATTATTCTGTTCCTCTATGACTATCCCTGTGACAAGACAGCCTAATATTGAACCCGGACTATCAGATCAAACACATATTGCCTTGAATCTTTTTGATACTATTCTTAAAACAACCACTACCTGGGTAGAACTGGAACATTCGTGGGCAGCGATTGAAAGGGACATAAACATCCAAGAATAGTTGGAAGCTAGACAACAACCTAGAAATTAGCGCTAGCTTCCCTTGCGGAAGGTTGACATTTCTTCCTTCTCTACCCCTTACTCACTTTCGGATGCCTAGACACTATACTTCTAAGCCTTGAGTACAGACTCTAGAACAACATACACCTCAGGAGAATGGAGTTGCAGGAAGGATGAACAGGACGCTGATGGAAAAAGAAAGGTGCATGCTCAGTGGTGCTGGGATAGGGCAAGAATTCTGGGCAGAGGCAGTGGGTACTGCATGTTATCTGGTCAACATATCACCCTCATCAGCTTTGAATGAAAAGACTCCACAAGAGGTATGGACTGGTAAGGAACCTTCTCTCACACATCTTAATGTATTTGGCTACGATGTATATGTTCATGTTCCAAAGGAAAATAGGAGTAAGTTGGATAAGAAGGCTAAAAAATGTATCTTTATTGGATATAAAGATGGTCTCAAAGGTTATAAGCTTTGGAACCCAGAAACTAAGAAGGTAGTGTATAGCCGAGATGTGGTATTTAGAGAAATGAAGGATGTTGTTAAACAG
>JASDQU010105291.1:337823-360964 GCA_032191745.1 Picea mariana
AAAGGTTATAAGCTTTGGAACCCAGAAACTAAGAAGGTAGTGTATAGCCGAGATGTGGTATTTAGAGAAATGAAGGATGTTGTTAAACAGGAAGTCCTATCAAGTAAGGAAGAACCAAAGAATATAGAGTTTGATTTAAAGGATGATGAATCAGACTCTATAGAAGAACATGAATTAGAAGAAGAAGATCCTCATACTCCAGTGTTGAGGAGATCGGATCGAGAAAGAAGGCTACCGGAAAGGTATAGTCCATCTGATTTTCGTTCAAATTTTGCTTTGTCTATTACTGATGATGATCCTAGAACTGTCAGGGAGGCAGTGGATTCAGAGGATGGAAATCACTGGAAAAGGGCCATGTAAGAAGAATGAGGCTTGGGATCTAGTGGAGTTGCCAACTGGAAGAAATCCCATTGGCAGAAAATGGGTATTTAAAAAGAATCTGAATGCAGAAGGAAAAGTGGAGAAATACAAAGCTCGGTTAGTAGCAAAGGGTTATTCCCAGGTTGAGGGAATTGATTTTGGTGATATTTTTTCTCCTGTTTCCTAGTTAACCTCCATAAGATTTATGTTATCTGTTGCTGCTGCATTTGATTTTGAAATAGAACAAATGGATGTGAAGACAACATTCCTACATGGGGATCTGGAAGAAAAAATCTATATGAAGCAACCAGAAGGTTATGTTGTGAAGGGAAAGGAGTTGGTATGCAAGATGAAAAATTATTTGTATGGTTTAAAACAATCACCAAGGATGTAGTATCAAAAATTTGATACTTATATGCTGGGACTTGGCTTCAAAAGAAGCAAAGAGGATCACTGTGTGTATTTTAAATTAATTGGTGATCATTTGATTTATTTGGTCTTGTATGTGGATGGCATGTTGTTGATAGGAAACAACAAGAAAATTATCCAGGATGTGAAAACTCAATTGTCCTCTAAATTTGACATGAAGGATCTCTGTGCTTCAAATTTCATTTTGGGAATGGAAATTAAAAGAGATCAGAAAAAGAGGAAACTTTGGTTAAATCTGAGAAAATATGTCGAGACAATATTGCAGAGGTTTAATATGTAGGAATGAAAACCGGTCAAGGTTCCTATTCCTATTGGTGTAAAGTTATTTGTGGATCAGTATCCCAAGACACAATGAATGAATATAGAATATGCTGGTTTTCCCGATTTGGGTTTCTAGGGGAAAAATCTCTGTGTAATGTTTGTATTTTTCATTGTATATTTTCTGTTCTTTTCCGAATATCTATTTGCAGTAGATATTGTAGAAGGTTAGAATTTACAGATCCCTGTCATATCTTCATACGACCAAGTGAATACATCACAAAATTCTTTGAAGAGATCAGTGTATATTTGAATTTCTTCAGGCGAACAATCCACATCGATATATACGTTTTCAATTTTTCCAGGTGTTATAACCCTAATTTGCACCAGACATGCTTACCTAGCATCAAACCATCTCAGATTCCTTCTTTTCCAAAACACTGCTGAACAACTCTCCTTAAAAACACCTTTTATAAAGGCCCACGCACCCTACTCCATTACTGCACACGTGTACACGCTAGTTGACCCAAAATAGCCCACGTGTACCTACAAAAGCACGAAAAAAAGAAAGTTGATGATGGAACACACAACTTTGGGTGAGTTAACTAAACCTTCCGGCCATGCATGGCCAAGGGTTCAACCAAATACCTAGCTTCTTCTAGCCTATAAAAGAAGGGTTAGGGGTCCCATTTGGAAGAGGAGAATCATAATAAAGAAACTATACCCGATTGCGCATTCCCTTTGTCCCAACCCTTTAGCCATCCTTGTGCAAAGAGAAAGATAGAGCAAAGAAGTTGGAGGATAGTTGAAGAGGAGCCCAAGACCAGGTTCATGGAGCAGTGGCCGAATTCATCATTGTAAGTTGATTTGTTGAAGTTAATAATAAAGAAGTACTTTTCTCGTCCCACCATATGAGGTTTTCATGGTTTATTGCATACATGTTTATTGAATCTCTAACCCATTAATCTATATATCAAATGCATGTGGATTTTTTTTGTTTGTCTTGTGTGAATGCATGTCAGCCTTGGGAGGAGAGCTATAGTCAAAGAGAGATCAAGCGTGAAAAATGATCGATCTCAAATGTCCGAAATAAGGTATGCTCACTTGATCTTCTTAACTACGTATTTGCTTAAGAATAATGGGGATTAGGTCTGGGACGATGGTAGAAAGTAGGAATCTTTAGGTCTTTTCTTCATGCATAATTAAACCCTAAGTGCTAGTCTATAGAGGGATTTCCCACCCACAACAGAATTGGCAATCATACTAGGGATTATCCAAGGTTTCTGGGAATATTTTTTGGGTATTTTTAAGAACTAGTTTCATTTCCTGTTTTTAAAGT
The DNA here is from genome assembly GCA_032191745.1 of Picea mariana. NCBI lineage: Eukaryota > Viridiplantae > Streptophyta > Pinopsida > Pinales > Pinaceae > Picea > Picea mariana. Next base: position 340,210 of record JASDQU010105291.1, read on the forward strand.
TTCTGCAAAAGTCCGAGCTAACAGAGATTCTGGTCTTCTATACCAGTTATCTCTATTTCTTTGTTTGACTGAATTTTTTTTCCGAGACCCATAAAGGTACACGTGGCTTGTATAAGGTTTGCATGCGTGTACCTGTGCCCTGAATTTTCACAGCCGCGTGTACACGCTAGCTGAGGAAGTGTCGGTCACGTGTATGATTCCATAAAATTTGTATTAAAGAGGCAGTCATCCTCTGCCCTGTCAGAATTAGTCCTTCTTAGGGTTTTTTTGGAACTCTTTCTAGTCTTTGTTGTTTGTAGTCTATGGCTTAGGTTTCACCTCAGATTGGTTTGTTCTATGAAGTTTTCCTTGAATTGTTTTCTTTTTTCTGTTAAAGTAAGTGTTTGGGTCTTCAAGAGATTCTGGTTCTCAGTACCATTAGTCTCTCCCTAGGATGGCTTGCTTGGCTTTTCATTTGTATCAGAGTTTCAGATATACACATGGCCTGTTTAAGTCCAGCATGTGTGTACACGCGCTCTGACTTTACACAGCTTGCGTGCACACGCTTGTTGTTGAACTGCCAGCAGTGTGCTTGTGGAGAGAATTTTTGTTGAAGGTGAGGCAGTCATCCTTTCCTTTGACAAGAGTTATACCTCTCAGGTTTTTGGGTCTATGTCATAGCGGTCAGTAACTTAGGTTTGATCACAACAATAGCTTTCTTTGTTCATTTAGAAGTTTTCCTCAAAATTTTCTTTTATAGGGTTTTTAGACAAGTGTGAGAGTCCAATTTTAATCTACTTGTGTGTGATTTTTAAAGTGAATCTTTGCGATCTGCGCTTAGGCAGAGTTTTTTCTTGGTTTTGACTTGTTGATATTTTTCCTTTTTGCTTTGTGAGCATTCAAATAAATAAAAAAAAAATTATTTCTGTGTTTGGTTAAATAGTGTTGTTTTGCATTAGTAACCGGGGAAAAGTCTTTTCTTTCATAAGTTCTGGATGGTTTACTTAGATCATAAGTAGCTCATAGTTGAGTGAAATCCTACTTTGAGTTTGTTGTTCAAAGATCTTAGAATTTTTTTTAAGTTTGAAAAGTTGTTTAAGAGTTGAGTTAAGTAAAGGTTTTTGTTTCCATCTTTCTGTTTATTTTGCTTTCGTCTTTCAAACGTCACTAGTTTCACTTTCATAACCTTTGACTTAAGAAAAGCCATAAAAATTAACGCTAAATCTAAAATTCATTAGACTTTTTATGTTTGTAGGGTCAACCAACTAGTTTAGGGTTAGGGCCTTGAATTAGGTTAGAGAGGAAACTCTTCAAGGCCATTAAAATCAAACATTGGAGTCTGAGTTAGGGAGTGTCAAAGTCCAGTATCGTGAAAGTTATCCTGGACCCCCCTCTAACACAGGGGATAAAAACGAGGTCATGCGCGGAAATTTAGCGGAGATAACCCCTCCAAAGTTGGACCAATCGTAGTGGAGAACACATATAGAGGGCTTGTCTTGGGATTCCATCAATTGCATTTGCCACGGAGATTCGTGGGTCTCAAATGTGTTTGAGGTCCTCAGTTGTCTTCTAGACCACTTTCTTTCGATACCCTTGATAGGTTTAAGGCTCGATACCCTTCTCATTGTGGTCTATCCGACTTTCGACTGTACCCGACTGGTGACTATTCGCGCGCTAGCAACCTAGTTGCCTATTTTTTTAGGGACATACACAAGTGACTGCGGGAGTATACCGCAGTACCTAGGACAGACATCGGGCCATGCTTTGCAGAGTATACCCGGAGGGTGCTTCCATGTTCGAGTTTCACTTTCATCGGTAAGTTTCTCTAGTGTTGGTTGTTGTAACTGTTCTTCCAATTAGTTTAGTGTTTGCTTGTTTTATCTTGTAGGGAATTTTTTAGTGTGTGTTGTTTTTTGAATGAATAGAAAGCCCTAGAGTGTCTTTGATCTTCTCACACAGTGGAGGATCACGAGATCCGCCAGTCATGAAGGATGCTGGGCCTATCACTGGTTACACTGGAGTCACCCTTGCCACCACTAAGGTGAAAGCTAGACCAACAAGGGTCTTTTGAAGTGACCGGGTCACAAGAAATTGTGCCCAACCAACATTCAGAGGAAACGACCGTTTTAGACTTTGGAGTGAAAGCTCTTGGTCCACCTAAAACTCCAACCACTGATCTTTTGACACCCATCATCATACCATTTCACCCTTACGAGTGCTAGACAGTGTCGCATGAAACAATGGAAACAAATGTTGTCACTCCTTCTGGGAATTCTTCAATTCCCACTATGGTTGTCACCACAGGAGAGTTTCCACCTCCTAAACCACTGTCACCAGTCTGAGCCACCATGGTCTCAGCCACCTCTACCTCGCACAGTCTTCCAATCCCATCTATGGCGGTGGCCACAACCCCTTTCACACCAAGTGCGACAAGCCCTCCGTTCTCATATGGGATTCCTAGCTCAGGTACAAGTCCTGTACTTTCCTACTCCACTTCATAGACTTTAGGTCTGGAGGCAGGGAGCTCTAATGCTCCTCTGCAAGGCCACATGGGGGGCACTTCATCTCCTTTTAATGCTTTCCCTTACAGGGGATGTCATATACCTCCTTCGTCCCCTTCACTCGGTGGCATGCATCAACAATCTACCGGGCCACCTGCACACCATAGTTTATTTGGAGCAGGGAGTCAAGGACCACCTTTGCATAATATTGCGATAGGTTCGACACCGTTTTATTTGTTCGGTGCATTTGGTATCAACGCCTTCTTGTCAACTTCTTTCCTGACTGAGGGCAATCCCAGTTTCAGACAACCTATTCCTATGCAGGGTACTATTACTGCACATGGGGCAAACCCAGTAACTTCTTCCACATCAGGGCCTTGGAATTATTGGCAGGGATCCATTCCCTTGTCAGGAATGTCGATCTGGGGCAATTCTTTTCACAATCAATGGAACCCTGGACATGATACTATGCCTATCCCCATGGGATCGGCATGGGGAAAACCTTCCCAAAGTCCTTTGAATGTAATGCATGCCCAACCATCTACGTCCTATTTTGGGAATCAACCGATGATGTATCCTCACATGAAAAATCCGTATGCTGGTCATGGCCATGGTTTTTACCAGAGGCCAGCAATCGAACTTTTCCTGGAAACCTGGTGCCAGTCAAACTCCAGGTCCCTTTTTCCCAAGTTATCACCAACAACCCAAACTACCTTTCTTGGCAACCTTGCATTTGCCAGACTTGACAACGTTGTTGAATGATCCTATCTGTGACGATCCGCGTTGGCCCCCTATGTCGACGAAGTTACCTTCAGACATACCAATGTTCGAAGCCAAGCCTAATGAAGATCCAGATGATCATATGAATACCTTCCATCTTTGGTGCTCATCTAACTCGTTGAAAGATGACTCTATACAGTTGTGATTGTTTCAATGTACTCTCATTGGGAGTGCCGCGAAATGGTACATTGAGCTTGACCGCTCAAGATACTCTTCCTTTGGCGAATTGGCTATGGCCTTCCTAAACCATTTCCAATTACCTATGAGATACGATGCTGGCACATAATTGCTGGCCAATTTTGCACAGACAAAAGTGGACCATATCTCTGATCACATTCAAGAATGGAGACACCGAAAGAGTTTAATTAAGGTGCCAGTCCCACCAGCATTCCTGCTCGAGTGGTTCCTTAAGTATTTGGCCCCACAATTATCCAAAGACGTCGTGATGTCAGTAGTATTTTCCGAAGAAGACGCCATCATGAGAGCTCAACAACTTGAGCTAATCTATTCTCAGTCCGATTTATTATACAAGATCTTGCCAGATGCGCCATGCTCAATACTTGATAAAAACAGATCGAGAGATGGACCACATGCCGATGGTATTGTTGGTTCAGCACAAACAAAACCCGCTGAGCAACTGACGAAGTAATTGCAACAATTGTCTATACAACACACAGTGACCAACCAAACTACTGTTTTGGCTACTCCCCCTACTAAAACGTCGGATGTACACATAGTGCAATCGACAAATCCAAAGGCCACTCATTAGCCTAAAGGAAAGAAAAAAAAATGAAAGAAGGGTAAGGGGGATAAGAAACCCACTAATAATGCTGGTGGGGGAAACACTGAGAAACGAAAGGTGAGGTATCCATGCAACCTGTGCGCGGAAGACCACTTGACCCACCAATGTGATCAGCTTGCAGAGGCCCAAAAGTTTGTGACATAGAAACAACCTACTGTGTTAACCAATCCATTTCAGCATGGGAAAAACCTAACCCAAGCCTCTAAAATCGCAGAAGGGGGCAGTCAAGGACCCTCTCTATCTTCGAACAATCCTGCATCTGCGAATGTGTATATGATGAAGGGTGATGATTTTATATTGACTAGAGTGTATGACTACAATAAACCAAGCACTTCTAAGAAGGGAAAAGAAGCTAAACTCCCATCTCTTACTCTACAGATTGAGAAGACTTTGGGCGAAAAAATGACATGCATCCCAAAAGGAACGTTCAAAAAATTTTCTCACAACCCAAACGCAAGGGCCGCCCAGAACTATTCTGTGGTGGAGGATTTGTCTCAAACCTCTTGTGTGATGTCCTCTTTGGAGGTCCTCCAAAGCTGCCCTTCCCAGAGGAAAGATTTGTTAACCTCTTTAGGATCTATCGAGACTTGTAATCTGGGTACCATCATGCTAGATACAACTGACTTAAAACCTCGTTTGCCTTACCACATAGCGTTTCAGATAGTAGTGGCTCACCCCACGGAAATTTTTACTCGAAATATTTTTCGCACGGTAGTTGATGAGGGCGCCTCGACATGCATTATGTCATTGGCATGTTGGAAGGCCATTGGCCAACCCATTTTGTCTTTGTCACCGACTCTTCTCACTGCTTTCGACGGTCGTTCGTTCCGACCACATTGTATCATTCCCTCTTTCCCATGCAGTTACGAGGGAAGACCATGTATGTCTAGGTAGAAGTAGTCGATGTGTCCCTTGACTACAATATCTTGTTAGGAAGGAGTTGGACTTATGCATTGCAAGCAGTGGTTGCTACAGTTTTCCGGGTCTTGTTGTTTCCACACGAGGACCGGATTGTGACTAATTGATCAATTGTCTTTCTCCAGACCTGACCCTTCATTGGGGGTTTTCGCGATCCCGATGATTGATAATCCTCAACCAGGCATAGTCAACGTAGAGGTTGGTTTGTGCCCATCTTTGATGGGTACCTTCGATTACCCACCCCCTCAAGGCGATTTCAAATTCATATCCGACCACCATAAGGTTGAGATTTTTCAAGTTTCTTCGTTTTGCACAACTTAATTCAATGATCCGTGGATACTTCCTTCCCCATCGGCCATGATGGATGGGACAGGGCACCCAGGCATGTCCATGCCCTTGTCCACAGCTGAAGTAGCGTACTCTTTAGTCGAGTAAGCTTCAACCAACAGAGATCCAACTCTTGCACAAGAGTTAGATCCACTTTTAGAGCCTATTTGGGCTCAAGGTTCTCTCGCTGACACCGATTCGTTAGACTTAGTCTTTCCCTCTGACAAAGCAGTAATTGAAGCAATGACTAGTCCGAAAAAACCCTGGGATGATCTTCATCATAGATCATACTTCCTCCCAGATTTAATCCGAATCGAAGCCGGAGAATTCACCTTGATTATGAATAGAGATAGGTCTTGTCCTATTAATCCCTTAGCTACACACGAGGTCTATGCTAAGGCTAATATGGCAACCATTGCTGAAACTATACCGATCAATATCTATAGAACCTCTGGCATCGTGGAGAATGTTTTCGTCGGAGCTGACTGCTCCCCCGGAGAGATTCAAATCTACACAGATCTATTTAAATAATTCCGTGACATTTTTGCCTGGTCTTATGAGGAAATTCCAGGCATCGATACAAAAATAGTCGTACATGAAATCACAACTTATCTAGATGCTAAGCCTATTTAGCAGAAGCTTCATCCAGTTAATCCTAGGAAAGTAGCAACAATTAAGGTTGAAGTCGAGAAACTGCTAAAATATGGTTTTATCTATCCTATTCATTTGACCCAATGGGTGTCAAATCTTGTGCCGGTCAATAAAAAAAAAGGCACGATTCGTGTATGTACAGACTTCCGTGATTTGAACAAGGCCTGTCCAAAAGATAATTTTCCCACACCATTCATCGACTAGATAATTGATGAATGTGCGGGTTACGAGGCCTTCTATTTCATGGATGGTTTTTCGGGATATAATCAAATACAAATCAAACCTGAACACCATCACAAAACGACATTCATTTGTCCATGGGGTAAATTCGCATATCGTAAGATGCCTTTTGGTCTCAAAAATGTTGGAGTGACCTTTCAGCGGGCCATGTCTTTTTCTTTCCATGACCTCAAGCATATAGTCAAGGCCTATTTAGATGATTTAGCATCTCGATCTCACAAGAGAACAGATCATCCCACACACCTTCGACTTATCTTTGAGCGTTGTCACTACTTTCGGATTTGCTTGAATCCAAACAAGTGCAGCTTTTGTGTAACATCAGGACGTTTGTTAGGTTTCATAGTGTCAACAACAAGGATCATGATCGATCCTCTCAAGGTTGAGACAATAATTCAGTTGCCTCCCCATGCACAATCCTTCAACTTCAGAGTCTACAGGGCAAGGCGAATTTTTTAAGATTTATGCGCTTACTGAAGAAAGACGTTTCTTTTCATTGGGATGATGCTTCTCAATGCTCTTTCGACGCATTGAAACATGCCCTCACGACTGCCCCTCTGCTTCAACCACCTAACTATAACAAAGATTTCTTATTATACCTGGCTACAGCAGAGTCAACCATCGGTATGGTATTAGTTCAAGAGGATGACTTGTTCTTAGAATATGTGATTTATTACCTGAGCTGAGGCCTCGTAGGACTGGAACTCAATTATTCTCATATCAAAAAACTTGCGTTGGCAGCAGTCCATGCTGTTCAATGGTTTCATCATTATGTTCTATTTTGCAAGACCACCATCATTGCTATCGTGAATCCATTCCAGTACATATTGACACGATGGGTAATAGTAAAAAAATCAGTATATGGATAGTCGTCCTCCAGGAGTTTGACTTAGATTTCATTTCAGCGAAATCCAAAAAGTCAATGGTCTTCATAGAACTTATTTCAGAACTTCCGGTTGAGTCAGGTGATGTTGTGCCTGAAGAGTCGCCTATCAGAAGAGATATGTTTTTGATCACATCTTTAGATCCCTGGTATGGAGATATACTTATCTATCTCCAGAATTTGAAGTGCCCCACCTCTGCTTTTCGTGATGAGCGTCGACGTATACGCCATCAGGCTAAGAATTATCTCATACTTGATGATAAGTTGTATCGAAGAGGTGTAGACTGCATCCTGCGCTGATGTCTCACTCATGAAGAAGCAATTATCGTGCTTAACGATTTCCATACCAGATCATGTGGCGGTCATTTGTCTGGGTTGTCAACAACCCAAAAGATTCTACGAGTATTTTACTTCTGGCTGACACTAATCAAAGATTGTATCAAATCGGTCAAGAAGTGCCACCCATGTCAGATCTTCTCTCAGAAGATGAGGGCACATTCTGCTCCCATGTTTCCTCTCATCACAGTTGGTCCCTTCACCAAGTGGGGGATTGATTACACTACATGCAACCCTCCTTTAGCAAGGGGGCACCGTTATATCATCGTAGCCGTAGACTACTTCACGAAGTGGGTCGAAGCTATGCCAACGTTTAAAGATGATGGAGAGACTGTATCTCTCTTTTTATTCAACCAGATAATAGAAAGGTTTGGTGTCCCGAGAGATATTGTCATTGACCATGGCAGTCACTTTCAGAACCAGATGATGACTGAGTTAACATCAAATCTTGGGTGACGGCAAGAACATTCGTCACCCTACTACCCCCAAGAAAATGGCCAGGTGGAAGCTGTAAATAAATCTCTTAAGACCATCCTACAACGAACAATCAACTCAGCCAAGTCAAATTGGAATTTGATGTTATACTCGACATTATGGGCTTACCGAATGTCTGTTAAGAATGCAACCAGTTTCTCACATTTTCAACTCATTTATGGGTTGGAAGCATTCTTTCCTATTGAATGTAAGATCTCGTCCCTAAAGTTGGCAGTACAATTATTGCCAGATACTTCTCCACTTGAAGAATGGTTATTATACCTTGAGCAGCTCAATGAGCAGCATCGTGATGCGGCCCTGGCCAACGAGGCTCACAAACATAAATTCAAGTGTCAGTATGATAGGTCCATTTGTCCTCGGATTTTCTCTGAAGGTGATCTTGTCCTGGTCTATGACCAAGATAAGGAACCCCTGGGGGAAGGAAAATTCAAACCCATGTGGTTCGGACCTTTCATCATAAAAGAGGTTCTAAAAAATGGCGTTTGTCATATGGTTTAGTTTGAAGGGAATTCTTTGACAAAGCCTAGAAATGGGCTCTACCTCAAGAAGTATTACTCATAGGCAGGTCACCATGGGTAACTTTTTGTAACATATGTATAGTCTTTGTACTATTACTTTCTGGTTTGTTTTAGTATTATGGACGCGTCATTTTTGATGTTATCTTTCATCACTGTGGTAGACATCAAGTGAATATGAGGTGTTCATTGGGTACACAGACGGTGCTAGCCGAAACACTCGGAGGCTTGCCTCCACAACTTGGGTAATTTTTACACCTCGAGGCCAGTTATTATCTTCCGGAGGTATATGCTTAGGTGACACCACAAACAATGTTGGCAAGTACAGTGCAGTTATTGAGTTGCTTCGTGATGCCCTGTCATTTGGTATCTCTCATCTCTGGGTCTATCTCGACACTCAACTAGTTGTGTCTCAGTTAAATAGAGTCTATCATGTTCATGATCCGACTTTACACCGACGATTCCTTAGGGTACATCTCTTAGAACGAAGCTTTGATTATATTACTTATTTTCATGTTCCTAGGAGATTAAACCAAATTACAGATACTCTAGCTAATCAAATTTTAGATTGGCATCTCACACACATATGAAAGGAAATACACATAAACATGTAAATACATTTTCAAAAGCAAAAATGATCCATAAGACACACAAAAAAAAATACATACAAATCCATATATAATATCATAGTCACTAGAGTACATAGATGGATGTAAGCGCCTCAAAAGTATGACCAATAACGAGTCATGGGGCTTATGCCCTCATAAAATATATACAAGTAGTGCTCTCGGCACGTGTAAAGTATAACTAAGGTTAGGTCCTGTGGGCCCTGTTGTACTATTCAACAGCGTTTGCCAAATGTCGAAACAATCAGACCCATTTCTGTGGTGACCCCACTACATGAGGCTGCATAGATGGTGGCAAATCCTCAATCTCTGCCATAGGGACCGTGTGGGTGAGTGAAGTAAAGTTTCACTCAACTCATCTCAACACCCTCTCAGCCTCCCCGACTGGAAGCTCTCCTACTGCTGCTGGTCCCTTTGCGGCAATAGGTGCGGCCCCTAGTTGAGGATGATGCCTATTCCTCGCATAGTCCACAGGTCCCACTGGTCCCACATATGCACACAATAGACACATATCTGTAAAAATACTCTGGTATAAAAAAAATGATATATAACAAAAAACAACATAAAAATTACATATGTTTCACCAAAAAAAAAAGACCAAAAAACAACAACAAAACAATGATGTAAAATTACCCATCTCTCCTCACTCCTCACTAGGAGGTACTGGTATCTCAGGATCTCTCGAGAAATCAATCCCAGCATAAGGGTAATCCTCTATGACTAGGATCTGGCGCAACAACCAAGCGAAGAAATCATCGTCAAAGGACTCATTGGTCCTTCCACCACCTTTTCGTGGCAGTAACACTGCCCATATACAAACTATAGGAAGAGAGGCCTGATGTCCTCATACCACTATTCAAGGAATAAAGTTCAGAACTCTTTCAAAGAAGAAAGAGCATAAAATGGTCTCAAACTCGAAGTTCCTCTGCATCCACGACAGACAATCTGTCAACTGCCTCTTCATACAATCTAGTAGTGTAGTGCTCCAGTCAAATATTTGTGCATTTAAGCACTGGACTGCATAGTTCATCTGTGCACGGGACGCCTGATGTAGATCTGCAGAACTAGTCATATGCCCAATAAGAAACACAATCACCTACAGTGATAAGTCAGTAATATTGGTTATGGGCACCTGTGAGCTCGATCGGTCTGTACTAGCCTCACAGTAAAGTCCTATCAATTCCACTATGTTATGCGGCCCCGACGGAAATGTATGAAAGTTGACTGGTTCCCCTCTCTTGGAGAGGTCAGTGAAAAAATATATGTCCTCTATCGTGGGCACCAGTGACTGCCCCTCTAACATAAAGGCCTTTGCATTAGGATGCTAATAATCAACCAAGAATATCCTAGGTTGTGCCCACATAAAAGGACATAAGAAGAACTTGAGCAACCCACATTGCATTAAGGTAGCCACAACATTGGGGTCTTCCCCGACCAACTCACTAATCTCCTCATGCTCTCTTTCCCTCCAGTGAACATACATCCTGCAAAACACCAAGTTCATGGGGGTTAACCCTTGCTTTTAAAATTTTTTCATTCAATAAGGGGGTCCACGTGGGTTGTAATGCTAACAGTCGCATGTACACACATGCAGTTTTTACTTTGCCCGAATGTACATGCAGCCTGACCTAAGACAACCCGCGTGGACCTAGGGATAACCTTTTGAAGGTCGACACCCCCCCAAAACTTGAAACCCAAAGCGTAAATAAAGATTTAAATTGCAATATGAGAGAGTTTATACTTATTTGGTCCAGACAGATGGTCGTTTCGTCCACTGTAGCTCCCAGAATCACCACTTTTATCAAAGGGTGTTTTTGCTCTAGATAATGGTGATAATGAGCTGCCAGCTTCTATTTATAGACTTTTTGGCCTCTTTTTTGGCCCCCCCTTTTCATTTTCTTTAAACCAAAAACCATTTAGAGTGATTCAGGAGTTGCATTGAAAGGGTATGATTGGGTATCAGGACATATTTTTTTGAGTTTTGGGTAACTTTTGATGGTCCGTGGAAAAATCTCAGATAATCAACTTGAGCATGTAGGTTAGGTTTCCACCCTGACTTTTGTATCTCGTTGTCTTTATCCCTTTGCCATAGGATCGATCCCATCAGGTTGCGATACAGAACCATCATTGCTACTTTAGAAGTGTCACGAGTTGGTGGTAGAGCTTACTGAAACATGGATTCCCTAGGTAGATCCTGGTTGCATTATGGTGTCCATGCTATCTCTAATCACTGTAGGCTTGGGAGTCCTTGCTGTTTTTACTTATTACGAGTTTGAGCCTCATTTTCATAATTCCTTTTCACTCTTGACCTCACCCTCGAGACTCCCAAAAGACATAACGGGTCTTCTTTTAAGCCCTTTTCAAACCCTCTAAACATGAAAATATTGCCGAGCGATCTTGTGGCCTTTCACACTCGTTAAACTAAAATTTGAAGTCACGTCTGTCCGGTGGTAGTTTACCCCTTTTTTGGTCCAGAAAGTCAACTATACGAATAAAGGTATACTCTAAGGAACTTCAGTAATCTAGAAGAGTACTCTCAGGTATCATTTTAACCCTTTTTCGGGCCCGAGGGACTAAATTTACGAAAAAGGAACCCCCACGGAGTCCATAGTTAAGCTCTTTTCAGACTCCCTAAAATTGAAAAGATCACCGAGTGACCTTATTCTTGTCCTCATACTCAACCATCCTGAATGTCCAATCAAGTCTTTGTTCAAAATCAATGAAGCCTTCAGTCTGATCATCAAGATTCTCTAGTCCGTGACCGACGAGCCATCGAAGACCTCTGGGTAGTGAAGTCGTACACTCATACTACACTCCTACCCAAGTTTTGAAGATTTTGAAGTTGTTGCTCGAGCTCTGAAGACCTCATCTCCAGCCATCATGCCTTAGCAGCTTCTAAGAAGATGGATACTCTACACGTATATCTTTTTGATTTCGAGATGTAGCTCAATTGTGTATTGTTCACATATACACTTTATATAGTTATATGACATGGATCTACAGTGTATTTGATTGGTAGCCATGATTTTATTTTATTCTGAGCATGGGTATGCTCGCCTCAGTGAGACAATTGTTATTTTTGCAGATGGCACCTCCCGATTTCTGGTCCCTGGGCTCACTTGTTCAGCACATTGGTGAATATTGTTAATGTATTTCGGCCATCAGATGCTCTTCTAACCTCACACATTAGGGGGCATCTGTTATAACCCTAATTTGCACCAGACATGCTTACCTGGCATCAGGCCATCTCATATTCCTTCTTTTCCAAAACATTGCTGAACAACTCTTCTTAAAAACATCTTTTATAAAGGCCCACGTGCGCTGCTCCATTACTGCATGCGTGTACATGCTAGCTGACCCAAAACAACCCGCATGTACCTACAAAAGCATGAAAAAAGGAAAGTTGATGACATAACACACAACTTTGGGTGAGTTAACTAAACCTTTCGGCCATGCATGGCCGAGAATTTGACCAAATACCTAGCTTCTTCTAGCCTATAAAAGAAGGGTTAGGGGTCCCATTTGGAAGAGGAGAATTATAGTAAAGAAACTATACCTGATTGCGCATTCCCTTTGTCCCAACCCTTTAGCCATCCTTGTGCAAAGAGAAATATAGAGCAAAGAAGTTGGAGGACAGTTGAAGAGGAGCCCAGGACCAGGTTCGTGGAGCAGTGGCCGGCTTCATCATTGTAAGTTGATTTGTTGAAGTTAATAATAAAGAAGTACTTTTCCCATCCCACGATATGAGGTTTTCATGGTTTATTGCATACATGTTTATTGAATCTCTAACCCATTAATCTATATATCAAATGCATGTGGAGTTTTTTTGTTTGTCTTGTGTGAATGCAGGTTAGACTTGGGAGGAGATCTGCAGTCAAAGAGCGATCAAGTGTGAAGAAGGATCGATATCAAACACCCGAAATAAGGTATGCTCACTTCATCTTCTTAACTATGTATTTTCTTAAGACTAATGGGGATTAGGTCTGGGACAACGGTAGAAAATAGGAATCTTTAGGTCTTTTATGCATGCATAATTAAACCCTAAGTGCTAGTCCATAAAGGGATTTCCCACTCACAACACCAGGAATTCGAGAGATGTCAATTGTGACGGTAGGAGAAATATTCTCCATGTTTCCTTTAGAATAAACACCATGCGTATCTAGTGGAACTACAACATGACCGACCATATCACTCAAGGTATATCTAAAGTCATCCTGTTCAATCCTAACAAGTTCTGGGAGGAAGTAAGAGCGATGATGCATATCATCCCATGGTTTATCATGACCATTCATGGTCTCTAAGATGGCTTCATCCGAAGGTAAAGTATCATCAAGGAAATCATGCGAACAAGATGATTCAGTGGCCCATATGGCATACGGGCTCTAGAATGATATCCTCATCATCCGTTTGTAAGGAGAAAGGATCCGGGTCAGCAGTAGTGTTAAGAATAGCTTGATACGCAACCTCTACTACCGATAGTGGCAGTTTCATCCCAATGTGTGACTGGCCTCCACATGACATAATCGAGGAAGGTAGGGTCCAAGGATCATTGAATATGAAGTAAAGAAAGGAAAAAACCTCATTGGAGATGAAGACCCGCTCTAAATGGAATAGATGTGATGAATTAGTTCCATGAAATCAAAGGTACCCATGAGAGAGGAATACATTCAGACACCAATATCATCAATTGCTGGTTAAGAATTGTCAATCAATGGGATCGAAGGTCCAACTGATGCATTAGGACTAGCATGCACAAAGGAAAATTGATCGATCGTCACTATTTCCCCTTCGTAAGGAAAACATAAAGTGCGAAAAACAAATGACACGATCACGGTCATGGCATAATTCCAATTATGTCCTAGTAGTAAATTATAGTCAAGGGGCACATCAACCACCTTGACATCAACCTCCATTGTATTTCCACCTAACTGGATCGAAAAAGCGGGAATAATTCCGTGGGGTCAAAATGAACAACCATCAAATGTGGTCAACATAGTCATAGATTGAGAGAGAGTTGGAGATCCAATGGCTTTCCAACAGGTTGGGGACATCACGCACATTGCAACACCTTCATCAATTAACGTGCATTTGATGGTGTATTTAGTGTACTCCACATGTATTTGAAAGGCCACATGGTAAGGAAAGCGAGGCTTTACATCTGTGATGTCAAACTTAATAACCTTTGAGCCACACAAGTCTAGAGCTCCTAACGAAGATAACAAAGAATCCCTCTATGAAGGACATGTCTGGAGCACCTCCAAAGATGACATCTCACAAGGGGTTTGACCTAGATCTTCAACAATCGAATAGTTCTGGGCAACTCTGACATTAGGATTGTGGGCATAGCGTTTCAGTCCTCCTTTCAGAATACGAGGTGGAGGCTCTAGCTTTTCGATCTACAAAGGTGTTTTTGGAGGAGGGGGAGACTCTGGACCTATAATAGTCTGTGAATAACTGTAATAATGATATTGAGTGGCTACATCAATCTAATACTTGACCATATTAACACATAGACAATCACCTTCCTGTGCCGAGGGGTTTTGAGTCCTGCTCGACGCATTTTCGGTATTGGAGGACCCCAAAGCCATGTGTTGATTATGCAGAAATGGATTGGTCAGCACAACGGGCGGTTGAGATAAGAGCCTTGAGGTTTCCTCAAGTTTGGGGCATAGGTGGGTAAGGTGATCATATTTACAAAGTTTACAACGAAACTTCACCTTCCATTTTTTTTTTCTTTCCCTCACTAGCATTATTATTCGATCTATCATTGTTAGTGTTGTCCTTGGTTTTGTTATTATTTCTCCCACCCTTAGGAATATTACCCTGTCCTTTGCTTCTATTCCCTCTTGGATGCTGGTTACCATTTGGGTTGGTCGATGACTATACAAAATGCACATCCACCGACTGAGTGAGAGTAGAGGACAAAGACGAAGCTTGTCTTGATACAGACTGGATTAGAGACAAATCCTTCAAATGGTTCATCACCAAGTCTGCATACTTAGAATTTTCAGAGCCTATGATTCCATTGACATGAGGCCCATGATTTTTTTTAGGGTCATAATTTGACCACGACGTGTTAGGAAGGATTTCATATAACATCCCATATTGAGCATATATGAGGTCTAATTGTTGGGATTTGAAAATAACTTCTTCCTTAGATGTTACTTCGGATTTAGAAACATCCTTTGAAATATAAGGCAATAAGGACTTAAGGAACCACTCCAACAAGAACTCTGGAGGAATGTAGGCTTTAATCAACCTCTTCCATCTACACCACTCTTGGATATGGTCTGAGATATGCATGGCCTTATCTTGGCGGATGGCTGACAAAAGTTCTATGTTGACATTGTAATGAACCTGCAAATGGAAGTGGTTCAGAAAGACAAAAACCATGTGATTATAATTTCTGTATGTTCCCCTTGGTATCTCAATGTACCATTTCGATGAAACCCCGTGAGGGTGCGTTGAAAAAGTCTCAAACGAATAGAATCATCATTAAGAGAATTGGATGAGCACCAAATATGAAAAGTAGTAACATGATCACCCAGATCCTCACCAGTATTTCACTCGAATTTCAGAATGTCCAAAGGAGTCTTGGTGGGGATGGGGGGCCATGTTGGATCGTGACACACCAGTTCATTCATTAATCTTGAAAAATCTAGTAGATTAAGTGTGGATATAAAAGGGAGCCAAGGTTGTGACATCTGAGCCCATGCTCTTGGGAAAGATTGGTGTCGAGGGATTGCAGACCATCCAGAGTTTTGGTATACACCATGGTCCTATCCATTATGATAATATACTCCTCCAAATTGATTCATAAGAGGCTATATGGGCACCATACCTATAGGGATGGCATAATGAGGGTTATAAACATTGCCCCCAACTAGAGTGGTTCTAGGCTGGGGGTTTCCCATAGCGTGGAACTGACTCCCTTTGGGTGGAAATCCAGATGATAGAGGTGGATTTGTCATAACACATGTGTTTTTCAGAATCGACGTGGAGGAGGAAGGGAGAAAGGACATAATATAGGAAGTGGCTTGTATGCCTGATTGAGTAATCCATCCAGGAACATTGAGACTAGGACTAGACCCAAAAGTAAAAGGAGGCTGACCCCCAACTGTAGGATTCGTTTGGGAAATTTGACTTCCACCAAACAAGAGAGGAGTATGTAGAGGGGCCATGCCCCTAGGTACAAAACTAGGATTTGCATTAGTTGCTCGAATGGACGATGAAAGTTGTGATGTCATGTTTGGCATACCAAGAGAGAAAGGGTTAGAGATCGAAGGTATGGACTGAGAGTTGTATCTAGGCATACCAAAAAGTGACCCAAAAGGGTTCATTACTATGGGTTGAGTAGCAACCATAGGCTGGATAGGAGTAAGGATGAGAACCTCTGACACTACAACCATCACGGCTGAAGGAGTCGAAGGAACCCCATTAACTACAGTAGGTATAGGAGTCAAAGGACTCCCTATGTCGTTTTGACGTGAATCAATACTCATAATTGTATAATCATAAGTCTGGTAGGTGGATATATGTGTACCATGTTTAGTAAATTTATGCCTTTTAGAAGGAAAAGACTCAAGATGCGGTGGTAACTTCAACAAATGAAGAGAATTGCGAGGAAGTTGGTCTGGCTCCACGATGACTCAAGAATCGAGATATAAAACCAAATCCTAGGGCCAACTAACAATCCAATAGCACACCAAAATAAATAAAAAAGGCCAAATGCACACAAACATGATATAATAGCTGAAAAGGGGCCTCCTCCCTAGAGTAGGTATTCCTCTCCCAGGAGGGGCCTGAGACTCCCTTCAAAATATTGGAGGTATCATAATCAGTTACAAGGGCCCTCGTGGGCTTAACAATGCAGTTGGTCAGATTCCCCCAGAAAGGTAATCCTCCATAAAGGCTGTGTGTTTGTAGACCCTTATCTGACTCAGGGTACCTGCAGAATAACCCCTGCACGTAACCTATGTGGATACCTATGTCAAACAACTAGAGCCACCATGATATAACCAATGCGCAAGAGAACAATCATAAGTCAGGTCTACCATATGGGCAGGGTAACAAAGAACAAAATATTGAAAGCACCACCTCTCACAGAGGTAAAGGTATAGAAGGACCCCCGAATATGAATAGATCCCCAGAAATATCTCTGACACTAAGAAGGTATTAGAGGGATGTATCTACAACCAACTTCATGTGACCTCGTGCTTAACTTCAGTGTGAGTGGAGCGCTCTGACATCAGTAATTACACAATGGATTTCACCACTCCCTGGTCAGACACATTTTTATTTTAATAGCCTTGGAGAAGTTTACTCACAAAATCATATTCCAAGGCCCTATATCCTATGCTTGTTTGTGTACTCTAAAAATTAAAATCGTTTCTAATCAATTTTAATTAATCAACGTTACTTTTAATGGATTTGTTTAGTTAAGAGATGTGGTCATGAAATTGATGATATTATGAATCATCATATCAAATGAATGAATATAAACATAGTGCTAAGTCCTAATATTAAATTCTCAAAATATGGTAAGCTTTTCAAATGCAACTTTCAATGCAATTCTACAATTTCAATAAGATGCAATCTTTCCACATATGCCACGATCAATACTAAATAACCAAAAGAGAAAATGATATAATGCAAAATGAGTAATTTTTTTTTTTGTATTTTTGATATAAAGAAACCAAAATGCAAGGATTGAATAACAACTTCACAAGCAGACCCTACTGCAAGCAAAAAGAGACAAGCCAATAAGGATATCAAGAAGTAAACACTTAGACCTAGATGGAAGGACAACCAATGAAAAAAATGATAAGAAAGAATATCGCCCAAAAATTCAATGAAAAAGAAGGTTTCCTATCACTCTATAAGCACTCAACAGTTAGGACAGAGACCCAAGAAGACTCAACAACCAACCAAACTCACCTAGAAACACCAAACTCAGGAAGGAAGCCTAAAAAGTTGATGTACGTGACTGTTTGAGAAAAAAACATGTATGTGCATGCCCTATAGAAGGACAACTCACGTATGTACGCATCTGTCAAGGGAAAACTCGTGTATATGTAGTAAAACACTGCTAGGGCAAGGATTAATCCAAGAAACTTAGATGAAAAGTAAAAATATGCTATCAAGAAATCACGCGACAAGGAAACTCATGCTAACATAGAGCAATTCAAGGAGAAAAACACTCCAAACCCAAAAACATAAGATTCATTCCCCAGTGTGGTCACCAATTCCGTTACGAGAAAAATCACTCTATGGTATTGGGTAAACCACAATAGACGAAATGACACGCATAAATGAACTATAATCCCAAGTATGCTATATAAATGAAATGCTAACATGACAAGATCAAGATGCTACCTCATCCGAATGTTCGATGAAGACCACCGTTGAGCACACAACTCAAAGCTTTATACTTGCAACTTGTTCTCAACATCCATGTTACATAAGAATATGGTGATAATATATCATGTTAGCATATAAAATAACATAATCCATTAACATTCATGACAAATACACCCATGGAATAATAAGTCAGATATTTGCAAGATATCATTTGGATGAGAAAAGAGTATTTCTATTAAAAATGATTAACAAAAGTGTATAAGTGACAAAATTCTGTACCGACACACATCGGAACTGAGAAACTAAGTCCCTCTAGTTGGGCCTCCACCACTTCAATCCTTCACCAAGGGAAATCTCATATAAAGGAGACAATGAGGTTCTCCATCAAAGAAGGAAGAGCTTGGGGGATGAACAATGTGTTCATACTTTCAAGGATAAAGGAATGCAAAATTAATGTGAAGTGAAATTTCTCCAGAGTACATCTTTTCTCTCAAAATTTGAATTCTTCTCCTCTTCCACGGCTTGGATATGGCCCAATTTATAGCCTTAAAATGGAATTGAAGGGTTGATTCAGAACGTTTCCAGTATATGGAAGGTCAAAGATCATAGATCTCATGACGTGACATGGAAACCTGACACAATTTTTAATTTTGAGAACTAAACTCAATGTACACGTGCTATAATGGAGCAACCTGCATATACACATGTTGTCTAACTGGTAGGGCGCGTATATGTGGACAAATATGATTTTTTGGATCTGGAAGGTACAACAAGGGACTTCGAGTTTGCATAGGGAAATGTAAAGGCCATCCAAGCAAGTTGCATGAGGTGAGGAAAATTTTTCTATAACACACACTCAACCCCAAGTTGGGTCACGCCACCAAAAATTTCCTCATTTTACACAAATTCTAACAACGAAAGTAATACAGTACAACTGCGTGCAAAATCATACTGAGCACACAACATTATTGTGTGTGTAATCCATACTAAAAATGTGATCACTACTATGCATGCAACCATTCTGGTGTCACATGAAAATTCTGTTCTCCTTGTGCATGCAGACTACTTCCATGGATGCACGACCATTCTAACCTCACTTTGGAGACTCATGAGCATTATAAGGTTAAATTAATAGGAATGACTAATTACAAATTCCATACTATGCATGTATGACTACAAATACTGAATAACAACACCACACTTACATGTGCAAGGAACATTATACATAATAACAACAATTACTTATATGCAACAACATACAAGAATTAAACCCATATTAAACATAGATAATTAATCACACAATAAATGTGACAAGCACATAAAGAACACTTATCTTCTATGAAAAGTCACCAACTATGCATAGAACTTAGACGTTCCTCCCAACCATAGACTTTGTTGCTCATATACTTTCAACAACAGGTCACCCATGAGCTAGGGCTTAAAATCCACCATGGAAAAAGGGTTCCTAATTCCATGGGTAAGGTCCAATAATCAACATAATTGTTCAGTCCAAGGTGCCATTTCTGCAAATAGCCTATAGTCTCTAATTCCCTACATGCCCATCCCACCCAAGGAAGTGTTCCCATTCTATGCTAAATAGTCCCTATGTTTCCCCACTTCCCTTCAAGGGATTCAGAAACATGATGGACAGGAAGTCTCAGAGCCCTGCAACTAATTCCCAACACACAAGGGAACAATTCCCAACAAAAATATCACCTAGAGAGAATGCTCAAGGGCCTAAAAACTCATCTCTTCGACAACAAATATCTCACATGGAGAGAATGATCATGAGCCTGACAACCCACCTCTTCAACAACAAATCTCTCACCTGAAGAGAATACTCACAAGCCTGAAAACCTGCCTCTTCGATATCAAATACTCTGTATACAATACAAAAAACCCCTTTACAAGATTTTCTTTGTAGATAAGATAATAGTTGTCTTTCCTCAGATGGTCCAACCCCTTCTACAGATGAGAAATGAATGAATTCCTTTCCAAAATACACTAAGGCCAACAATATATATTGTATGCCTTAAACTTGACACTTTTCACCTTTAGAACTATCTTTGGTCACTTGGTGACTTGTTCCCATCTGTCGGGAACTTAGGATAAATAATTAGCCATAAATTACACTTTTCAGAAATATTAATAAAATATTCCCTTGGACTTAAGTCCCCCCTTTTCCCTTTTTGGTGGAGTTAGCCACTCATTTCTTTTCCTATGATCTGTCTACATGCAACTATGTGATATTATTAATAACTTGAGTATGATTACATTTTACAAGGATAAGTGCACTAGCCTATTTGAGTCTTGGCTCACTAGCCTCAAAACCACACAGGCTCTTC
>JASDQU010105291.1:361915-379160 GCA_032191745.1 Picea mariana
TCTTTGTTTGTCTTTAGTGAATGCAGGTCAACATTGGGAGGAGAATTGCAATCAAAGAATGACCAAGCGCGAAAAGGGATCGACATCAAACACAAAGAATAAGGTACATCAACTTAATCTCTTGAGCCTTGTATTTACATATGAGTAATGGGGGTCTAGGCATGGGATGATGGTAAAAAGTAAGAATCTTTAGGTCATTTTTGCATGCATGATAAAACCCTTAGTGCTAGTTTGTAGGAGAGATTTCCCACCCACAACAGAATTGGCGACCGTATTGGGGATCTCTAGGGTTTATGGGAATGTTTTTTCTTGGGTATTTTTAGGAACTAGTTTTATTTCCTGTTTTTGAAGTTTCTGCAAAAGTCTGAGCTAACAGAGATTCTGGTCTTCCATACCAGTTATCTCTATTTATTTTCTTGACTGCATTTTTTTTTTTAGACCCACAGAGGTACACACGGCCGGTATAAGGTCTGCACGCGTGTACCCACACCCTACCTTCTCACATCCCGTGTGTACACACTAGCTGAGGAAGTGTCAGTCGCATGTATGATTCCAGAAAATTTCTTTTAGAGAGGTAGTCATCCTCTCCCCTGTCAGAAACAGTCCTTCTCAGGGGTTTTCTGGAACTCTTTCTAATCTTTGTTGTTTGTAGTCTATCGCTTAGGTTTCACCTTAGATTGGTTTGTTCTATGAAGTTTTTCTTGAATTGTTTTCTTTTTCCTGTTAAAGTAAGTGTCTGAGTCTTCAAGAGATCCTAGTTCTCAATACCAATAGTCTCTGCCTGGGCTGGATTGCTTGGCCTTTTCATTTTCCTTAGAGTTTTAGAGATACATGTGGCCTATATAAGGCCATCATGCATGTACACGTGCTCTAACTTTACGCAGCTTGCGTGCACATGCTTTTTGTTGAACTGTTAGCAGTGTGCTTGTGGAGAAAATTTTGTTGAAGCTGAGCGAGTCATCCTTTCCTTTGACAAGAGTTATACCTCTCAGGTTTTTGGATCTCTGTCATAGCAGTCAGTAACTTAGGTTTGATCACAGCAATAGCTTTCTTTTTCATTAAGAAGTTTTCCTCAAAATTTTCTTTTTATAGGGTTTTTAGACAAGTGTGAGAGTCCAGTTTTAATTTGCTTGTGTGTGATTTTTAAAGTGACTCTTTGCGATCTGTGCTTAGGCCAGAAGTTTTCTTGGTTTTTACTTGTTGATATTTTTCCTTTTTGCTTTGTGAGCATTCAAATAAAAAAAAAACTTTTATTTCTTTGTTTGGTTAAATAGTGTTGTTTTGCATTAGTAACCAGGGAAAAGTCTTTGCTTTCATAAATTCTTGATGGTTTACTTAGATCATAAGTAGCTCGTAGTTGAGCGAAATCCTGCTTTGAGTTTGTCGTTCAAAGATCTTAGAATTTTTTTAGTTTGAAAAGTTGTTTAAGATTTGAGTCAAGAGAAGTTATTGTGTTTCCAGCTTTCTGTTTATTTTTCTTTCGTCTGTCAAACATCACTAGTTTCACTTTCATAACCTTTGACTTAAGAAAAGCCATAAAAATTAACGCTAAATCTAAAATTCATTAGACTTTTTATGTTTGTAGGGTCAACCAACTAGTTTAGGGTTAGGGCCTTGAATTAGGTTAGAGAGGAAACTCTTCAAGGCCATTAAATCAAACATTGGAGTTTGAGTTAAGAAGTGTCAAAGTCTAGTATCATGAAAGTTATCCTGGACCCCCCTCTAACACAGGGGATAAACACGAGGTCGCATGTGGAAAGGTAGCGAAGATAACCCCTCCAAATCTAGACCAATCGTAGTGGAGAACACATATAGAGGGCTTGTCTTGGGATTCCGTTGATTGCATTTGCCACGAAGCTTCGTGGGTCTCGAATCCGTTCGAGGTCCTCATTTGTCTTCCGAAACAGTTGCCTTCGATACCCTTGACAATTTTCAGGCTCGATACCCTGCTCATTTTGGTCTACTCGACTTTCGACTGTACCTGCCTGGTGACTGTTCGCCCGCTGGCAACCTAGTTGCCTATCTTTTAGAGACATACACAGGTGACTGCGGGGGTATACCCCGGTACCTAGGACAGATATCGGGCCAAACTTTGTAGAGTATACCCGGAGGGTGCTTCCGTGTTCGAGTTTCACTTGCACCAGTAAGTTGCTCTAGTGTTGCTTGTTGTAACTATTCTTCCAACTAGTTTAGTGTTTGTTTGTTTTATCTTGGAGGGACCTTTTTAGTGTGTGTTTTTTTTTGAATGAATAGAAATCCCTAGTGTGTCTTTGATCTTCTCACACAATGGAGGATCATGAGCTCTTTCGATCATGAAGGCTTCTGGGCCTATCATCGGTTACACTGTAGCCACCTCCGCCACCACTAAGGCGAAAGCTAGACCAACAAGGGTCTTTTGAAGCGACCGGGTCACAAAAAATTATACCCAACCAATATCTAGAGGAAACAACCATTTCAGACTTTGAAGAAAAATCTCTTGGCCCATTTGAAGCTCCAACCACTGATCTTTTGGCACACATCATCGTACGAATTCATCCTTACGAGTGCTAGACAGTGTCACACGCAGCAATGGAAACAAATGCTGCCACATCTTCTGGGAATTCTTCAATTCCCACTACGGTTGTCACCACAGGGGATTTTCCACCTCTTAACCCACCATCACCGGTCTAAGCCACCATGGTCTCGACCACCTCTACCTTGAACAGTGGTCCAATCCCATCTATGGCGACGGCCACTACCCCTTTCACACCGAGTGCGACAGGCCCTCCGTTCTCATACGAGATGCCTAGCTTAGGTACAAGTCCTATACTTTCCTACTCCACTTTACAGACTTTAGGTCTAGGGCCAGGGAGCTCTAACGCTCCTCTGCAAGGACACAAGGGGGGCACTTCATCTCTTTTTAATGCTTTCCCTTATGGGGGAGGTCATATACCTCCTTCGTCCCCTTCTCTAGGTGGCACCCACTAGCAATCCGTTGGGCCACCCACGCACCATAATTTATTTGGAACAGGGAGTCAAGGACCACCTTCTCATAATATGTTGGTCAGTTTGACACCATTTTCTTTGTTCGATGCATTTGGTAACAACACTTTCTCATCAGTTTCTTTCCTAACTGGGAGCAACCCCAGTTACGGACAACCTATTCCCAGAGTTAAGCAAAATTGAAGCCGGAGAATTCACCTTGACTATGACTGGAGATAGGTCTTGTCCTATTAATCCCTTAGCTACACATGAGGTTTATGCCGAGGCTAATATGGCAACTATCACTGAAACCATATCGATTAATATCTCCAAAACCCCTGGCATCGTGTTGGCAGCCAATTCACGTTTTTCCATTGTCTTATA
Organism: Picea mariana; assembly: GCA_032191745.1. Lineage (NCBI taxonomy): Eukaryota > Viridiplantae > Streptophyta > Pinopsida > Pinales > Pinaceae > Picea > Picea mariana. The sequence goes on from JASDQU010105291.1 coordinate 365,261, forward strand.
AGCTGCCTACACCAATGTTTTGCAAACATCAATTTTTCGTCGCAATTTTCAAATAAACGACACTTTTATTTTTTCGACATTTGCACATTTACCTTCGTTTTTGCTTTCATGACTGTAAGCGTGAAAACTTGGTCTTTCAAAGTCACATTAAAATCATTATATAATTTTCGTTATCCTTCTTGTTGATATGCCTATTGCGCTTACATTTTACTTATCATTATACAGCTTGCAAAACTCTTTTGATCTGCACTCATTTGACATTCTTTGATTGATCATGTAGTATCGTTTCATGAGTGATTAAATTTGTAATTCATTGGCAATTGGATTTATATGATTTACTTGACCATTGGTTTCATAAGATATAGGTGTTATGATTAAACCCTTGATACATTTCATTTTGATATGACACCTATTTCAAAACGCATTGGTACCTCGCTCAAACTCTTGATATGAATTGATACAACACATGTCACATTGGTTAAACGCTTGGTATTGATTTCAATTTGTTTGATTGGTTTTAAAACTATGGTATAACCATTGCTTGCACAAACGATTAATACACTTACCATTGGTTTCATTGGTCGGGAAAATGACATGATTGTTAAACCATACAATAGTGGGTTGAACAGCTATAAGCGCTGGCGGTTGTTGATTGGCAATAACTATTATGCATGGCCAGCGAACAGCTCCACCACCTTCGCACGATGTCATTTATGCCTATCCCTTATCCCTGTTTTACCTCTGCTAGCTCGGGTAACCCTTTGTGCACTCTGCTCCTGTGTACGCTATGATCCAAACCCTGGCTCGTTCACCGTGTGCTCGGCTCCATGGCACTGGTGGTGTGAATCAAGCCGAACGGTAGCCAAGCCTTGCTACTATTCGACAATGCCCAGAAAGACTTGGAGGATAACGGTTGGCTCACCTTCGTGTAGAGATTTGAGGGTTTTAATTTATTTGTTGCACAGCAGTTCACCCTGACTTTTGATGGCTGTAGAGCCAAGGTGGGTGACATTCAGTTGGAAATCAATGAGGAGTTTATTAGTTCTTCTACAAGGTTACCATCCTCGAGCCAGCATTGGTTTAAAAACTCTAAGGTCGAGGATGTGCCATGGCCGCTACTGTTCGTCTCGCGAAAGGTCACATCCTGTGACAGAGGTATGCCCATATCCATGCTTAAACCACGATGGCATGATCTTTTGATGGTGGTTAAACAATTCGTGACCTGTGAGGGTCGTTATGGACTCGTTTTTCTCTACCAACTGCATTTGTTAATGAATTTTATAGGGTATCCATTGAATATGCCTTTCTATTTCCAACGTAGCCTATACAAAATTTCAAAAAGGTTTAAAAGGGAGAAGGTCGATAGTAGCCTGTTCCACCATGGACTAATTAAACCTATCATTGTTCATCACTTAAGTCTCCACGGTGATAGATGGTGAGCTTTTATCGCTCGAAATGGTTTTGATGATACAGACCCTGTCCAAATCGACAAGCCTATGGTTAATGAAACCAATGTCAGGCCACCCATGCCCTTTCATGTCCTATTGCCCTCTCCTAAGCCTTCGATCGACCCTGATATTGACTTACCCGATGTTATAGCAGACAAGGTCGAGGCTATAAAAAATCCTGTGAGCAAAAAGGCCAAGGCAAACCCTATTTTTGATGCCAAGGGTAAAAAGAACGCTCAGCTTATTTCGAGAATGGCTAGGAATAAACCTAAACCTAGTGTTGAGCAGAAGCCCATAGTCCTTAGTGAGGATTCAGACTCTGACATAGAACGCTTCCTAGCCAGTGAGTACCCTTACTCACAGGGTCTGTGCTCCGAGCCATTTTATGATTTCCTTTCCAATCTTCCCCCTTGCCTAAAGAATAATCCTAGCTACCCTGGGATCAAACTACCTAACGAAACCCTTGGCAATGTCTACCAAAACCTCACCTGCACTTTTGAAGCCCGGACAGTTGTCCTGTGACCAATGTGATTTGTGGTTAGAACGATACTATATGGACCTCCCCTACTTCAATTGAAAATCAAATCATTGGAAAATCAAGTTGCAGTGTTGACCAGCCAAAGGGACAAGCTTCAAGCAACTGATAGGAAGTAGAGAACCACTGGTTCCATCGTTTTCAAGAATGTTGAATTGGCACAGCCGTTGTCAACTCCAAATTGTCATGATCAAGCCGTTTGCTCGTCATACAGGTATGAATTTTGATATCATTTTAGTTTTGTGAATGACCAGGATTGATATAATGAGTTGAATTTCGATTCATTCGAAATGGCTCTATCATAATGTTGTTCATCCTGTATACCGTTTTCGCTTTGCTAAAAATAAATCAAGTTTCGATTTGGATACACGATTTGCTCATACCCAGTTTAGCCACTGATAGATTTTTATCGGATTTGATTTTCTTTCAATTGAATTTGTTTTGTATCTAATCTGGACAACAGGTTTTCATGCTAAATTTCGATTACAATCATGTTTCGATTTGATTTTGTTATGGTTAGTTCGTATGCTGTGATTGTCAAACGACTTTGTGAGTTTGATTGTTATCATTTTTTAATATGTCATGTGATATAATTTTTTAAATCGGGAATACGACTCTGTTCGTCTCTGATTTGGAAAGAACGACTCTGTTTTTTTTATGAAAACAATATTCTCATTCAAGCCTGTGCAAATGATATCCACGCCCGAATCATGGAGCGATTTTGATTCATAACAACTATGTTAAACCCAAACTGTTCGATTCGCTCCTATTTTGATTGGATTATCCCATATCTTGAGTTGGCAAGATTGTTTTATGAGTTGGATTCGTATTATAGATGTTGCTCTGTTGGATTTGCAAAACTAATTGATTGACATTCGTTATCTCTGTCAAATTCGGTAATAATTCATTTTGGAAATGAACGGTTTCGTTCAATGTTAATCAAGTTTGTTTGCCCCAAATAGCAATAACAAACGATCGAACTATTCCTACAGATCATGTTGTCTGAGCTCATTATGATTTCGTTTGTGAACATTTACGCGCCAGTTTTGATTTAATTCGCTCATGGCATGGATCATTTGTTATACAGTTATGTCGATTCGAAAATGATATTGTTTGGATTCGATCGTGTTTCCTATTAATGAGGCAGCAATACAATTGCCTATGATTTGTTTTAATTATATCGATTTCGATTTGATTTGAAACGATTCCATTGTTGTTCGATATGATTTTGTTCACCTGACTTTGTGGCAACAAACGAAACAGAGTTCACGTATCTCTGTAGTCATTTGATTGATCTTGGTCTTGTTTGATTTCAAAATGGTATAACAATTTCAATTTGAATGATTCGTTTGGATGTTAGTTGAATTTAATTCTTTAAAAGATTTGAGTTGATTTTAATGTTGATTTTGTGTCTTATTTAGACCAGCTACAGAATCGCAAGATTCTGTAGCTAGTCTATAGAATTAGATTTTTTATCATTTTATTAATAAAATACCCTTCTAACTTGTCCATTTTGAACACCTTTCAGGTACATCTGAATTGCATTGGACATATTGGACAGTCTAGGAGATATTTGTGTGATTTAGTTTTTATTTTAGGTTCCTAGTTTAGTCAAACTTGGGATATCTTCCCAGATTTTATGTAAACAGTTTGATAACTTCTACAGGGATGTTTTACCCTGTAGAAGGTCTTTAAATACTTATTATTTTTTGTAATAAGGGGCATCCTCACTTGTGGGAGAACCAGGCTATGGATTTCTAATACAAACTGAGACAGGAGTTGATGTTTTGCTACAGCTTTCGCTTTCATAATATCAATCTTTTGTTTCAAGTTTATGCATGTCATTTGCAGTTGATTATAGACTACTTTAGCTATCATAGTCTGTTGCAGAATCATATGATTTAATTAATGTGCTATCCATATCTGATTTCTTTCAATACTTAAAGATACAGCAATTACTTTGTTCAGTTAATGAATGACAGATTTCTCTTCTTCGTTAATTGAATTGTTACGTATAGATCTTTGCATACAGGTTTATCTAACTGTGAAGATTTATAAATCATAAGATTGATGTATATTTTTATGTCTTGTTTGTCCTGTAATTATACTTGAAGAGCACTGCAGCTATCATTTACAAGAAGCTCCCAGATAATTTGGTGCGGGTTTCTTCCCTCCGATCAGCTAAGACAATCATCATACACAGGACAAATCTGGAGTATTTCTCCAGGTCAGTTTGTGATTTATTTTTGTTAGTTTGTTTAGTATAATTTAAGTAGTTTAGTTAGATTTGTAGTTAGAATTAGTATATTAGTTGTTTAGTTTAGTTAGTTTTTGTTTTATTTCTTATTCATAAAATTATAAAATCAACAAAAATATCTCTCTTTGCCTTAGGGCAGAATATTAATGAGTTTTTCAGGTTTTATTCAAATCTGTAAATTGTAGATATTGTACATTTTGTGAATAAGTTATATGTCTGTTAGTAGTTAGATAGTTAATTAGTTAGAGTTAGTATAGTAGTAGTTAGTAGATTGTATATATATAGAATAGTTAGATTAGTTTAGTTTGTTTTAATAGTTAGTTTTAGATAGATTAGTTTATTAGTTTGTTAAATAGTTCATTTTAGTTAGATTAGTTAGTTTAGAATAGTTTTTCTTTTTTTGTTTTCTTAGGACCTTAGATCGGCTAACGGAGCCGCTAAACCCGTCAGGGTGGTTTATCCCAAACGGATTGGGTTATTAGACAACCCCGGACCGGTTCCATTCTTCCAGTTGACGGACAGTCGATTTCGCCCATCAACACATCATGGAGGATTTTTTCATCGGAGCTGACTATTCCCCTGGAGAGATTCAAATCTACACAAATCTATTTAAAGAATTCTGGGATGTTTTTGCCTGGTCTTACGAGGAAATGCCAGGCATTGATGCAAAAATACTCGAACATGAAATCACAACTTATCTGGATGCCAAGCCTATTCGGTAGAAGCTTCATCCAGTTAATCCCAGGAAAGAAGAAGCCATTAAGGTTGAAGTTGATAAACTGCTAAAAGTCGGCTTTATTTATCCTATCCATTTGACCCAATGGGTGTCAAATCCTATGTCGGTCAATAAGAAACAAGGCACAATTCATGTATGTACGGACTTCCGTGATTTGAACAAGGCCTGTCCAAAAGATAATTTTTCCACACCATTCATCGACCAGATAATTGATGAATGTGCAAGTTGCGAGGCCTTCTCTTTCATGGATGTTTTTTCGAGATATAATCAAATATAAATCAAACCCGAAGACCAGCACAAAATGGCATTCATTTGTCCATGGGGTACATTCGCGTATCATAAGATGCCCTTTGGTCTCAAAAATGTTGGAGCGACCTTTCAGCAGGCCATGTCTTTTGCTTTCCATGATCTCAAGCATATAGTCAAGGCCTATTTAGATGATTTAGCATCTCGATCTCACAAGAGAACAGATCATCCTACACACCTCCGACTTATCTTTGAGTGATGTCGCTACTTCCAGATTCGCTTGAATCCAAACAAGTGCAGCTTTTGCCTAACATTAGGACGATTGTTAGGTTTCATAGTGTCAACAATAGGGATCATGGTCGATCCTCTCAAGGTTGAGGCAATAATTCAGTTGCCTCCCCCATGCACAATCCTTCAACTTCAGAGTCTACAGGGCAAGGCGAATCTTTTAAGGCAGTTCATTGCCAACTATGCCGAGATCACAAAGGGATTTATGCGCTTACTGAAGAAAGACATTCATTTTCATTGGGAGGATGTCTCTCAACGCTCTTTCAACGCGTTGAAACATGCCCTCACAACTTCCCCTCTGCTTCGGCCACCCAACTATAACAATGATTTCTTATTATACCTGGTTGCCGCAAATTCCACCTTCGGCATGGTCTTAGTTCAGGAAGATGATTTGTTCTCAGAATATGCGATCTATTACCTGAGCTGAGGCCTAGTCAGACCGGAACTCAATTATTCTCATATCAAAAAAATTGCGTTAGCAGCAGTCCATGTTGTTCAACAGTTCCGTCATTATGTTATGTTTTGCAAGACCACATTCATTGTCATTGTGAATCTATTTCAATACATGTTGACACGACGGGTAATAGGCGGAAAGATCAGTAGATGGATAGTCATCCTCCAGGAATTTGACTTAGATTTCATTGCAGCGAAATCCAAAAAGTCACTGGTCTTCGCAGAACTTATTTCGGAACTTCCAGTTGAGTCAGGTGATGTTGTGATCGAAGAGTCGTCTATCAGAGGAGATATGTTTTTTATTGCATCTTCAGATCCCTAGTACGAAGATATACTTATCTATCTCCACACTTTGAAGTGCCCCACCTCTGCTTCTCATGATGAGCATCACCATATACGCCATCATGCTAAGAATTATCTCATACTCGACGATACGTTGTATCGAAGAGGTGTAGACTGCATCCTGTGCCGATGTCTCACTCATGAAGAAGTAGTTATTGTTCTTATTGATTGCCATACCGGAGCATGTGGCGGTCATTTGTCTAGGTTGGCAACAGCCCAAAATATTTTACGAGCAGGTTACTTCTAGTCGACACTAATCAAAGATTGTATCGAATCAGTCAAGAAGTGCCACCGGTGTTAGATATTCTCTCAAAAGATGAGGGCACATCTTGCTCCCATGTTTCCTATCATCACAGTTGGTCCCTTCACCAAGTGGGGGATTGATTACACTACATGCAACCCTCCTTCAGCAAGGGGGCATCGTTATATCATTGTAGCCATAGACTACTTCATGAAGTGGGTCGAAGCTATGCCAACGTTTAAATATGATGGGGAGACTACAGCTCTCTTTTTATTCAACCAAATAATAGCAAGGTTCGGCGTCCCAAGAGAGATTGTCACTGACCATGGAAATCACTTTTAGAACCAGATGATGACCGAATTAACATCAAAGCTTGGATTGCGGAAAAAACATTCGTCACCCTACTATCCCCAAGAAAATGGTCAGGTGGAAGTTGTAAATAAATCTCTTAAGACCATCCTACAGCGAACGATCAACTCAGCCAAGTCAAATTGGCATTTGATGTTATACTCGGCATTATGGGTTTACCGAATGTCTGTTAAGACTGCAACCGGTTTCTCACCTTTTCAACTAATTTACGAGATGGAAGCAGTCTTTCCTATCGAATGTTAGATCCCGTCCCTAAAGTTGGCAGTACAATTATTGCCAGACACTTCTCCACTTGAAGAACCGTTATTATACCTTGAGCGGCTCAATGAGCAGCATCGTGATGCGACCCTGGCCAATGAGGCTCACAAACATAAAGTCAAGTGTCAGTATGATCAGTTCGTTCTTCCTCGGGTTTTCTTTGAAGGCAGCTTTGTCCTAGTCTATGACCAAGATAAGGACCCCCTGGGGGAAGAAAAATTCAAACCCATGTGGTTCGGATCCTTCATCATAAAAGAGGTTCTAAAAAAGGGCGCTTATCGTCTGGTTGACTTTGAGGGAATTCTTTGGTGGAGCCTAGAAATGGGCTCTACCTCAAGAAGTATTACTCATAGGTAGGTCACCTTAGGTAACTTTTTGTAACACATGTATAGTCTTTGTACTATTACTTTCTAATTTCTTTTAGGATTGTGGACGTGTCATTTTTTATGTTATCTTTTGTCACTATGGCAGATGTCAAGTGAATCAGAGGTGTTCATTGGGTACACAGATGGTGCTAGTCGGCACACTCGAAGGCTTGCCTCTCCAGCTTGGGTAATTTTTACACCTCGAGGCCAGTTATTATCTTCCAGAGGTATATGCTTAGGTGACACCAAAAACAATGTCGTCGAGTACAGTGCAGTTATTGAGTTGCTTCGTGACGCCCTATCATTTGGTACCTCTCATCTCTGGGTCTATTTATACGCTCAGCTAGTTGTGTCTCAGCTAAATAGAGTCTACCGTATTCATCATCCAACTTTACACTGATAATTCCTTAGGGTACGTCTCTTAGAATGAATCTTTGATTATATTACATATTTTCATGTTCTTAGGAGATTAAACCAAGTTATAGATACTCTATGTAATCAAATTTTAGACTGGAATCTCGCACACATATAAAAAGACATACACATAAACATGTAAATACATTTTTAAAGGAAAATATGATCCATAAGACACAAAAAGACATAAAAATCCATATATAATATCATAATCATTAGAGTGCATAGGTGGACGCAAGCACCTCAAAAATATGACCAGTAACAAGTCATGGGGCTTATGCCCTCAAAAAATATATACAAGTAGTGCTCTCGGCATGTGAAAAGTCTAGACTAACTAAGGTCAAGGCCTGTGGACCCTGTTGTAATGATCAACCGTGTTTTCCAAACACCGAAACAGACGGACCCACGTCTGTGGTGCCCCCACTACATGAGGCTGCATAGATGGTGGCAGATCCTCAATCTCTTCCACAGGGACTATGTGGGTGAGCGAGGTAAAGTTTCACTCAACTCGTCTCAAAACCCTCTCAGCCTCACCGGTCAGAAGCTCTCCTGTTGTTGTTGGTCCCCCTGCGGCGGCAGGTGCGGCCCCTAGCCGAGGATGACGCATGTTCCTCGCATAATCCGCAGGTCGCATTGGTCCCACATCTGCACATAATAGACATATATTTGTCAAATACTCTGGTCTAAAAAAATGATATATATAAAAAACAACATGAAAATTACATATGTTTCACAAAAAAAAAAAAAATTGATGCAAACTTACCCATCTCTCCTCACTCCTCGCCAGGAGGTATCGGTATCTCAAGATCTCTCGAGAAATCAATCCCAACATAAGGCTATTCCTCTATGACTGGGATCTCTCGCGACAACCAAGCAAAGAATTTGTCATCAAAGGACTCATTGGTCCTTCCGCCACTCTGTCGTGGTAGTAACACTACCCATCTGCAAACTGCAGGAAGAGAGGCTTGATGTCCTCGTACCACCACTCAAGGACTAAAACTAGGAACTCTTTCAAAGAAGAAAGAGCATAGAATCGTCCCGAACCTAAAGTTCCTCTGCGTCTACAACCAGCAATCTATCAGCTGCCTCTTCATACAATCTAGCAGTGTAGTGCTCCAGTCAAATATCTATGCATTTAAGCACTGGACTGCACAATTCATCTGTGCACGAGACGCCTGATGTAGAGCTGCAGAACCAGTCATCCACCCAATAAGCAACATAATCACCTGTAGTGATAAATCCGTGATCTTGCTTATGGGCACCTGTGAGCTCGATCGGTCTGTACCAGCCTCACAATAAAGTCCTATCAATTCCTATATGTTATGAGGCCCTGAAGGAAATGTTCGGAAATTGACTGGTTCCCCTCTCCTAGAGAGGCCAGTCAAAAAATATATGTCCTCTGTAGTAGACACCAGTGACTGCCTCTCTAACATAAAGGCCTCTGCGTCGGGATGCCAATACTCAACCAAGGCATTTAGTAGCCTAGGTTGTGCTCACATAAAAGGACATAGGAAGAACTTGAGCAGCCCACATTGTATTAAGGCAGCAACAGCATTGGGTTCTTCCCCAACCAACTCGCTAATATCCTCATGCTCTCTTTCCCTCCAGTGAACATACATCCTGCAAAAACCAAGTTCAGGAGGGTTAACCCTTTCTTTTTTAAAAAAATTTCCATTAAATAAAGGGTCCACGTGGGCTATAATGATGACATTCATGTGTACACTCATGCAGTTTTTCCTCTGCCCGAGTGTACGCGCGGCTTGTCATAAGACAGCTTGCGTGGACCTAGGGTCGACGCCCCCCCAAAACTTGAAACTAAAAGCATAAATAAAGATTTAAATTGCAAGAGGAGAGACTTTATACTTACTTGGTCCAAGCAGATGGTTGTTTCATCCACTGAAACTCCCAGAATCAATTATTTTCACAAAGGGGCAGTTTTGGTTTCTGTCAATTTCTAAATTAACAATAGTGATAATGAGCTGCTAGCTTCTATTTATAGAGTTTTTTGGCCCTTTTTTGCCATTTTCGAACCCTTTTGTCATTTTTTCTAAACTAAAAATCATTTAAGATGGTTCAGGAGTTTTCTTTGGATGATCAAAGGAGGTATTCCTTTGGGTATTTGTTAAAAATTTGAGATTTGGGCATTTGGATGGTCCTTTGGTAAAACGTCATTTTTTCCCAACTCGTTGCATTTAAGTCAGGATTCCACCCCCACTTTCTGCATCTCATTGTCTTTTCCGCTTTGCCATAGGATCGATCCCACCGATTTGCGACACAAAACCCTCATTACTTCTTTAGAAGTGTCGTAATTTGGTGGTAGAGCCTACCACAACATGGATACCCTAGGTAGATCCTGGTTGCATGACAGTGTCCATGCTGTCACTAACGACTATAGGCTCGGGAGTCCTCCATAATTTTTTTCTGATTATGAGTTTGAGCCTCATTTGCATGATTCCTTTTCACTCTTGACCTCACCCTTGGGACTCCCAAAAAACATAGTGGGTCTTCTTTTAAGCCCTTTTCAGACCCTCTAAACATGAAAATATTGTCGAGTGATCTTGTGTCCTTTCATCCTCATTAAACTGAAATTTGAAGTCACGTCTATCCGGCAGTAGTTTACCCCTTTTCGGTCTGGATGGTCAACTGTACAAACAAAGGTATACTCTAGAGGCCTCGGATCTTTAGAAGAGTACTCTCAGGTATAATTTTAACCCTTTTTCAGGCCTGAGGGACTAAATTTATGAAAAATGAACCCCCATGAAGTCCATAGTTAAGCTCTTTTCAAAATCCCTAAAATTGAAAAGATCGTCGAGTGACCTTATTCTTTCACACTCGTTAAAATGGTCCAAAAGAACATTCCTGACGGAGTCCATAGTTAATCTTTTTTCAGACTCCTTAAAAATGAAAAAATGGCCGAGTGATCTTGTCTTTATCACACTCGTTAAAATGGTTTTGAATAGACGTCTTGTCGGTGCTAGTTTACCCCTTTTTCGAACCAACTAGACTACCTTCAAAAAATGTACCCCATCGGAGTCTCCTTTTACGTTTTTTCAGACACTCTAAATATGAAAAACCATCGAGCTTACCTTCTCTGGGCTCGTTAAACTTACATCGAAGGACATTACCATTGTGTGTTTTGTTAACCGCATTTGCATACCTGCGTCTTTGGTCTAATGTCGGCTCTATGTTGCTCTCAACTGAACCATCTTAAACATGCCTTATATGCAAGCCCTATAGCACTTTGCCTCTGCGTCTTGACACCTTTGGTCCCCGGAGGGATTTTTCTCGAGTGTCCTTTCTTTAAACATCAGTCTGGTCCCTGCACCTCGAACTTGTATGTTTGCGACACTCATTCCTCCTTTGTAACGTAACATTCTTTTATTCTTTTTCCAAAATTATTGAAAAAGGAAAAAAAATCAAATATGCCCCAAAAAGAGGAAGGGAAAAGTATTTTCTTTGTATTGGTAGCACCATGAGTTTCCCTTGGATAAAGCACATCTTTATGTTTGTTCATCAAACACTGGGATTTAATATGACCTTAGAAAGTTGTTCCCACTACATTGAGTTGTGTCCTCCTTTGCTTGGTTATTCTTTCAAACATATGGAGAGTTTGCGTTGCCTCCTACCTCGCAAACTTATATTAATGCCATGTTGCATGAGTCTCATCTCTCAACTTTGTTCGAAATCAATGAAGCCTTCAGTCTGATAATCAAGATTCTCTAGTCCATGACCGACGAGCCGTCGAAGACCTCTGGGTAGTGAAGTTTTACACTCATATTACACTCCTATCTGAATTTTGAGGATTTTGAAGTTGTTGCTCGAGCTCTGAATATCTCATCTCTAGCCATCAAGCCTTATCAGCTTCTAGAAGATGGATACTCTACATGTATATCTTTTTTATTTCGAGATGTAGCTCCATTGTGTATTGCTCACGGCTACACTTTATATAGTTATATGACATGGATCTATAGTGTATTTGATTGGTCGCCATGATTTTATTTCATCCCGAGCATGGGTATGCCTACCTCGGTTGGACAATTATTATTTTGCAGAAGGCACCTCCCGATTTCTGGTCTCTAGGCTCACTTGTTCAGAACATTGGTGAAGATTGTTAATGTATTTCGGCCATCAGATGCTCTTCTGACCTCACACATTAGGGGGAATCTGTTATAACCCTAATTTGCACCATACATGCTTACCTGGCATCAGGCCATCTCAAATTCCTTCTTTTTCAAAACACTACTGAACAACTCTTCTTAAAAACCCCTTTTATAAAGGCCCACGTGCCTTGCTCCATTACTACACGCGTGTACATGCTAGCTGACCCAAGACAGCCCGCGTGTACCTACAAAAGCACGGAAAAAGGAAATTTGTTGACGGAACACACAACTTTGGGTAAGTTAACTAAACCTTTCGGCCATGCATGGCCGGTCACTAGACCAAATACCTAGCTTCTTCTAGCTTATAAAAGAAGGGTTAGGGGTCCCATTTGAAAGGAGGAGAATCATAGTAAAGAAACTATACCTGATTGAGCATTCCCTTTGTCCCAACCTTTATCCATCCTTGTGCAAAGAGAAGTATAGATAAAATTTGTTGGAAGACAGTGGAAGAAGAGCCCAGGACCAGGATCGAGGAGCAGTAACTGACTTTATCATTGTAAGGTATCATTGTGAAGTTAATACAAGAATTGTTTTTCCCGTCCTGCCATATGATATTGTCATTATTGGAATATTGATTGTATGATTGATTAAATCTCTAACCCGTTAGTTCATAGATCAAATGCATGTGGAGTTCTTCATTTGTCTTTAGTGAATGCAGGTCAGCATTGGGAGGAGAGTTGCAGTCAAAGAACGACCAAGCATGAAAAGGGATTGACATCAAACATGAAGAATAAGGTACGTCAGCTTAATCTCTTGAGCCTTGTATTTACATATGAGTAATGGGGGTCTACGCATGGGATGATGGTAAAAAGTAAGAATCTTTAGTTCATTTATGCATGCATGATAAAACCCTTAGTGCTAGTCTGTAGGAGGGATTTCCCACCCACAACAAAAATGGATGGTTGGAATCTTTGGGAGAACGGACGAGTATTTTTAAAGAAGAATATGGAATTCCAGGTTGCTTAATGGCTTTTGTCCTGTGAGTAAAGTGGTTTTATTTTCATTATAATATCTTCATATTCTTTGAATAATTGATTATGCATTTATTTAAATTAGTTTTAGTCTATTTTATCAATACATGGTTAATTGTTATCATTTATGTATTAATTTTTTCAATCTTTAAGAGTCTATTATCTTAAAAATTCTTCCAGGACTACAATATGGGCATGTGATTTTGAGAAAGAATATGGGAACGCAATTCATCTTTGGCTTTAGACCTGTGTGATGCTTATTCCATTCCATTCTTTCATTAGTGTTATATCATGAGAATATTATTATGGTTGATTTTAGTTTTAGCTTGTCATCATATGGTGTTTTCATACTATTAAATGTTATATGTTGTCCATAATTTCTTCTTCCATTATTTATGTGTGATCAATCGATCATTTGATTATTGTGGAATTTATTTCTAATGTTAAATGATGGATAATATCAATACTCAGAATTGAGTTTTCTTTCGTTCTTAAATATTGATTATCTTAAGATCACATTATTTTTAATTAGTTGTATTCCTATTGTTATTCATTTACTCCAATATCAAATACTTCTTTGAATGTATTCTGGAAGTGCTGGTATTGTTCTATTATAGGTTTCCCTTAACAACAGTACAGGCAGGAGCTCATACAGCACAGAAAGATAATACCAGTTTCTTTGATCAACTACAAATATTTTTGTGTGTTATTTAGTTAAGTTGTTTATGAATGAAACGATGATTACATTAATTTGCTTTGATTGTTTTTGTGTCACTATTTCAATCGTATTCATTTAGTATTTATTCGTTTAATATAT
>JASDQU010105291.1:379680-398274 GCA_032191745.1 Picea mariana
TGAGTCATAGGTTAGGGTGAATATCATGTCAAAAGGTATTATGGTTCATCATCACCTTCCATGAGGTTAGAGAGGGAACAATCATGACACTCCATGTCATTGGTATCGTTGCAAACTTCAAAAGCATACTCATTGTGCAAGTTTGTTGTGAAAAGGATTTTGCTACTTTCATTTGTTGCGCGCTGCGTAGAGGATTTCATCGCGCAGAGGATTTTGTCGTGCAGAGGATGCTGTCATGCAGAGGATTTTATCATGCTGAGGATTTTGTTGAGAAGAGGATGTTTTCGCGTAGAGGATGTTGTTGCGTTAAGGATTTCATCGTGCAGAGGATGTTGTCGCGTAGAGGATGTTGTCGCACAGAGGATGTTGTCATGCATAGGATGTTTTCACGCAGAGGACGCCATCGTGCATAGGATGTTGTCGGGCAGAGGATGTTGTTGCATAGAGTATGCTATTGCGCAGAGGATGTTGTCATGTAAAGGATGTTGTCACACAGAGGATGTTGTCACACATAGGATGGTGTAGCGCAGAGGATGTTTTCACGTAGAGGATGCTATTGCGCAGAGGAGTTTCCTGCGCACAGGCTACAGGGTGCGCTACATAAATGACTGGTTTACTAGTTAACTTGAAGATCACTTTCTAACCAATTGGAGAGGAATTTTGAAAATCCCCGAGAGGTTTTTGTCGAGGACAAAAAAAATAATAACATATTTGAAAAAGGTGTCATGGATTGGGATATTCGAAGGAATATTTGAGCCCTATTTTTCAGTTTTCATGATTTCCTGTTTGAGACATGTTTTTGTGACACGTATTCCAACTAGGTGGAGATGAATTTCAAGAAACCGAGAGAGGTTTTTCTTTAACGATCTTACCTACAAAAACAATTCTCATCGTTTACACAACTATTATAGTTTGATAATTACAAGTGGCATTTTTGAATCCTATTTTTCATAATTTCGTCTCCTGAAAAGTAGGAAATCAGTTAAAATGTGTCATTTTCTGTTTGTAACTATTTCTATTTTTGGAAAGGGGTTGGAGTTTGAAATGGTGAGATGGAAAGGACCTATAGTGATATATATTTCATGGTACAATACTAGAGAAGGGTTGGACTCTTGGGGGATTAGACTGTGTATCTTTTCCTTGAATATCTTTATGAGTTAAATGCAAAAGTACCGTGCTTTCATGAAGCAAAGATTCATTACAGTGTTGTTTTAAGTATGTATTTTCTTTGTAATGCTCATTTCCATAATTGTATATTATTTCCATTATTTAGCTGAGAGTAAATGTTTGGAATTCATCCATCTTCAATGCTTCATTCATACAGTAAATACTTGTTATGTGTTTAAAGATTGTGGGTTCAGAATTCATCCATTCTTGATGCTCTACTCATAGTAATATATCTTTCTGTATTTCATCTGAAGTTACATTGAGAACTCATCCTTTGCTAGACACTCTCAGTGTGATGGTATGCCCCTTTCTCTTTTATGCTTCCATCCAAAATATTGCATGTTTTTGAAGAATAACACTTACTTTTCCTTTGTTCTCTGTGGTACACCACCAGTCATTAGCATAATATTTTAATTTTAGAACTTGACTCCATTTCCCAATGGTACTTTTTTCTGGTTCATCCTACCAACCCTTTTAAAACAAAAACAAACCCGTCCTATCGTAGAATATTACCTCTGTGCATTTATTGATGAAACACTTGAGTTATTACCAATCATTAGACATCTGAGAAAGACCTCTCTGGTTGTATAGGTCAGAATACAATCTAAAGTTGGTTGAAACACTTACATTGGGGTTTTCTTTGATACAACCCAAAGAAATTTCTGAGTGCTAACAGGACGAAAATTTCATATTGTCAGGTGGGAAAGATGAAGAGGATGAGAATGTTTGAAAGTATCGAGAACTAAGAACAGATTTCAGATCAACAAGGAGTGCTGACAAAAGAATATTAGAGGTGTGTTATGATCATTGGAGGAATCAACATATTCCTGCCAAGTAGCCCAATAGAGGCCATTGCACGTATTGCAGGTACAGAAGAAGAAAGACAACCAATAGAGACTCTAATGGAGGAGGAGAAGGAGAAGGCATTGAAATCCTCCCAAGAGACAAAAAAAGAGGAGCATATAGATCAAATCCTCACTCAGTGGGAGTAGGAGTTTAAGTTGTTGGAGGATTGGTTAGGAAATCCAATGATAGAGGAAGACTGTCAGGAGACAGTCATGCAAGATGGAGAAGAATTCCAGTAGGAGAAGATGGATGAATATGGACTTGTACCAGCACAAGAAGATGTTAGAAAAGTAGAGGAACTAGCAAAATTTAATTTGTCAGAGGAGATGGTTGAGCAACAACTCACTAATATGGCTGCATAATTTGAACCTGTAGTGGAGTGGCAAGTCAATTCCACAGGAGATGAAGTCAGCATAGAATATTAGAATGAAGAGGAGGAGATGCTACAATAGAATAGGCTACAAAAGAGGAGCCAACCATTTTACCAGCTGGATAGAGAGATAAAAGAGATTAGGAAGCTGATGTTGAAATCAACACGGGAGAAAACTAGCAGCAGAGAGAAGTGGAATAGAAGAGAGCCTATGACAGCAGGACAACAACAAAAAAGTATAGGAGGAGGTGAGTAGCTCCAAATTCAATTTTGGGACCCAGGAAAATCTCAACAATAGCAGCAAGGGAGCCATGAGAAGGAGCTCATTATTTTTCCAGTGTGGGAGTATGATGCAAGAGCATCTCTCCAACTCATGAATGCATCAACAAGCCAACACATCAGTGCACTAGGAGGGAGCGAATTCCAAGGAAAGAGAGCCACTATCCTTCTCATTTTGAGATTAAATTTAATATTTAATG
Organism: Picea mariana; assembly: GCA_032191745.1. Lineage (NCBI taxonomy): Eukaryota > Viridiplantae > Streptophyta > Pinopsida > Pinales > Pinaceae > Picea > Picea mariana. The sequence continues at coordinate 382,543 of JASDQU010105291.1, forward strand.
TAGTTCAATGTAAATTATGTTTGTAAGGCTCGAGGAGGACCAGGCCATTGTGATGTACAAGATACATGTGAATTCACCTTTAATGGCTGAAAAGTAAATATATATAGTCATGATTCAGACTAGATGTTTATTAAATGTAATAAAATTAGTGGTAGGTTTCATTTATTTATGAAATGATAGCACTAAGGTAGTATGGAGGGAAATATCAAAAAGTCCCCTCATGTATAAATCAACGTAATGTGAGCTAGGTAGAGGTTGTTGGCAATCAGAAGAGGAAGAGAGGAGAGGAGGAAGAACTGAGATTCTGTTGCAGTCCAATTTTTGCACACAATGTAAATAACATTTAGATTTTAATACAAAGAACAAAATTCCCTGTTTTATGATTTATTGTGTGTATGTTTCATGAGTTTTCTGAATGTGTCTGAATGTTTAATGTATATGCAGTTATGAATGCCATGGTGTCACATACCGAATACCTCAATCGCATTTTTTCGGTCTTCTGCCGAATCAGAACCCCCGAATTACCTATGGAGGCCTAGCGCAAGCTAGATCTTTCTCTCTTACTGCGTTTCCATGTGATCGCGGTCACGATCACGGTTCAATTTGAACGTAGTGCCTATTTTTATTTTGTGCCTCAGCACTACAGTAATGTCTAATCATTCAAATCTGCAACCGTCGAACCCCGACAGGGCTAGCAACCGGTCAATAGGGACAAATCCCAACAGGGGTAGAGAACAACCAATGAGAATAGGCCCCGTTGTGCGGTTAAGTGGAATACAGGTGGTAGAGAGGGAAATGCGACACCGTAGTCGACATGACAAGAGGGGGCCCCACTTCACACGCCACACTATTCCGGACCCCCCCCCCCCANATTCACGCCCCAGCGTAAAATTGGCATCTCTTCCTCACATCGGACGATCGTTACAGACCCTGATATTTCCCGAAGGAATCTTGTCCGTTCATTGGGACTTAGCCACATGCTATTGTCTCGACATTATGGGTCAGGATTTTTCAAGGCAAGAGCCCAATTTTTTGTTAGCAGAACTCCCAAATCCCTGATCCCCGATTTCCCAAAACGGTTAATCTCTCAACACGTCACCTCCTTAAATCATACAACTCACAACTTCTCTAGGGTTTCCACAATGGAAAGTCTTGATCCCTTGTCACCAGGACTCACGATCTTGTGATTCCCGATTTCCCGAAATGGGGGATCTCACGACGCGTGGCCTTCGTCAATCGGATGGCTCAGACCTATCCTGAGGTTTTCACCTTGGAAAATCTTGAACTCTTATCAACAGGAATCCCGATTCTGTAATTTCTAATTTCTTGAAATGGGAGATCTTATGGCACGTGGCCTCCGTCAATCAGACGGCCCAGATCCATCCCGGGATTTCCACAATGGAAAGTCCCGATCTCTTGTCAACAGGACTCCTGATTTCCTGACTCTCGGTTTCCCAAAATGGGTGATCTATTGACACATGGCCTCCGTCAATCGGATGGCTCAGATCTATCCCAGGGTTTCCACAATGGAAAGTCCCGATCTCTTGTCAACAGGAATCCTGATTCTGCGATTCCCGATTTCCCGAAATGGGAGATCTCACAATGCGTGGCCTCCGTCAATCGGATGGCTTAGATATATTCCGGGGTTTTTCGCCCCTATACACTGGGGTCTTAACCCTTGGGTAACTCCTGATAGATCCAACAGCTGTCGGGTTTTTCAGCCATGATCCGACGGCTCAGACAGATTCCTAACTTGTGGGCTCTCCCACGACTTCCTGAACATGGAAAGATCCACGGTCTGGATACTCTCATGGACCTTGGGGATCTATGGTCCTAAACTCTTTTCTACCCACGAAGACACAGGAAAACAAAGTGGTAAGGCATTTAATGCCCTACTTTCTCCTACTAATCTGATGGTCGTGGGTGATCGCAGATTCCCCGACGAAATCTCGTCCGTCGATCACCACCTATCAAGGTTAAGGCACTTAACACTCCATCTTCTCCTTCCGATCTGACGGTCATGAGTGACCACAAATCTCTCGACGGAATCTTATCCGTCGATTCGATATTCCATCCTTATGTTGCCATCTCGAGTTTTCAAGAGGATCGTTTCTCCTCATGCAGGGTTGCTAAGGCTTTACGCCTTCACATTTACTTTTCGGGTTCTTGATGGGATTTTCAAGGAGGGTATCTCTATGGGGAGATTTACTCAGGGTATTATCTGAGGCAGATAAGGGTATCGTCCACCCAAGAACCAGACATGAAGTCTGAATTAGATCAATACGCATGTTAATAACAATTCATGAGGACATATGCCATATGTAGTCTCTTCCATACAAATATACAACTACTAGTACTGGTCAAAACATCCTACAGACATTCTTACAATGAATTCATTCACATTTTCATAGCTTATGGGCATAATCATCAGAATAAACACACACACACACACACACACACACACACACACACACACACACACACACACACACACACACACACACACACACACACACACACACACACACACACAACTCAACTCGATGTGCACTTCAAGGTAATCCCAACGCACTTACTCAAGTTTGTGCAACACTATGGAATGTGCACACTTTTCTTTAATATGAAACCATGTGCACTTACCCAGGTGTGCACAACACTATGAAATGTGTGCACCCTTTCTTTGATAACAATCCTCACGCACTACTCAGGTGCACACAAAACCAAAACTTGGTTCCAACAACTCACCAGCCTATATGTAAATTTACATTTACAATTGGTACCAACGACTCACTAGACTATATGTACAATAACAAATGGGGTTCATATTAGGGACATTGCAATAAATAAATGAGTGCTAGGACAGTTTGGCCTCCCAACTATACATGTTGCATTGTCTATTGTGATTTTGTGTACATTGTTGAAAACATGATAAGTATAATAAACGAGATAACTGTATAATTGTTGTAAACGAAGAAGTAAAGAATTTAGGCATAGTCTGGATTGAGTAAGTTGGTATGGTTTTTCCACCAAATGAAAGGTGTTGGTGTGAGATGATGTTGGGGAGCGTTGGATGTTTTTTCCATCCAACTGAGGGCTCCCCAACACCGTGATAGTAGCCCTACCCGAACCCTTTGGAAATATTAAAGGAAGAATATGCAGAACCATTTATCAACACATCAAAGAGAGTAGAAGACAAACACCCCATAATCCATTTTACCAATGGAAGAGCAAATACTAAATGGATCAACAAAAAATAAAACCTCTTGACACATACCCCCTAAAACCAAAGATATGTAAAAGATATGTGGATGACACCAATGTGTGATGGCCACATGGGAGAGAAGAACTCAAAAATTCTTTGATCACCTTAATTATCTCTCAGAGGACATCAAGTTTACCATGGACCTAGACGAGAACAAAAAAATCCCCTTTTTGGATGTGTTGATTCACATTAAGCAGGATGGGTACTGTTGTTCCTCAGATTGATTCCAAGGCTCAAAGAATAATGCCAGGCATCAAAGGTTTTAAATGAAATGTTTTTATGAGTGTTTTTTCTACCCTCAGTTTTCTGAGAAATAATTTTTAAATGAAATTAATGATAAGACAATACATAGGCTGTATCCCGTTATCTGAGTCACAATTATAGTGTCAAATGATGTAGAAATATTTACAAAAACTGTTAAACAAATTCATGTATCAATTACAGATAAGTCTAACCTTGTTTGCAGTAGAATAAAAGTAGAAGATGCACCCATGAAAAGGAGATAAAAATGCAGTAATTCACGCAGATCACAGGTATTGTCTTGCTCACAGTAATAACAGAGGAAAAGTTGTTACTGAATGAACTCTTGATGTAATATGATCACAGTAGATGTAGTACTAAATTGCAATCATTCACTCTTCAAGAACTATAGAAATAAATTCAGAGAAATGGAAACATAGAGGAAACACATAACTCAAATTGAATGAAAGATAGAATCTATGTCTGCACTTGTATTAATACTCAAAAGAGTTTCTCTTTTACATTCGGCAAGAAGCAACCCCCCTGAATAGATCTAAAATCTATCTATTTATACAAAAATTGTCACAACTGAAAACTGCTGGACTTCCCACAATATTTGCCTAAAAATAGAATACAATCTGAATGAAATAACATCATGCAAATATTGTTGAGTTTTGCTGGCGCATCATCTGTCTCTTGATTTGCTCGTAGATGAACTCATTTTCCTTTGTTCTTTGAACTGGGTACAGATGCCCATTAAGGCCACCACAATCATTGGATTACTGTCTTTTCCATATGATTTTGTTGCCATCTGTCCCTTCAAATGCATTTACTGGGATACATAGTTGCAGTTGAAGATATGGGGGTGGTAATTGGATAGGTAGCTCAGTGCTGGCTCATTATGAGATGCTAACATTTATGGGGAAGAGTAACTGTTCATGAATAGGATGATGTGGGGACAAGTGTCCAATAAAGAGGTGGTATGAGTGGATGCGAGAATGTAGGTGGTAGGGATAGACAAGGTAAGTGACATGTAGGGTGTGACAGACTGGAGGGTGAAAGGTTGAGTGGGTGGAGGACATGTGTTGAATCAGGATTCTAACGGTCCAACGTCAAATAAAATAAATACATGACCTAAAGTCCCTTTATACTTTTCTATTTTGCGGGGGTGCAAGGAAGTGGTTTTTAGGTAACCCGCCTTTCATCCCACAATGCACTTAGTGATGCCATGTACCCTAGAGAGAAAACCATGGTTTAAATTGTGGGACCGCCCTTCAAAATTAAACCCCACACAACTTCTCCCCTCGCAATATCTCTTGACCATTGACCTTGAGAACTCACGATCTATGATACTTAGGACCAGATCAGCTCGACGCTCCTGCCAAATTTATCCCTTCCCTGCCATATTTGGTCCCTTTCCTATTTTATCAGGCTTTCAAACCGGTTTAGCATTCCGCTAGATTCTGAAATCTGATCCATCAAGCTTCCTTGCAAATTTTCATGGCGCCATAATCCATAAGGAAACAAAATTATCTTGCATGTAACAAGAGAATTCTGTAAACCCTTCATTGAATGAAAAATTGTTAATTGTAAATGGTAAAATGATTTTGAAATTCGAAGTGATTTATTCAAAAAGTCTATCGATCTTCGTATAGCTCTACCGAAGAAGGATTTATTAAACTTAATGGAATTCCTTACCTAGTGATCCACAATATTTATTTGAAATCATTAACCTTAATCAATCATAAATTTCATTAATACTTCAATGATTTGCGTTCAAAATTTTTGGATGTGACAGGGTGGAAATCTCTCGAAGTCCGAATTCGCGGAGTAATTAATCTCTAAGTAATCACTTTTATGTCTTAATTAATCATGTTTTAAAACATTGTATTAACTTTAAGTATTTCAGAAGTTCATAATTCAGAAGTTTTGAATATAGCACAAGGGAAGTTTTCTAAAGTCTGAAACTGTGAAGTGATTAATTAACACTTAAGAATGACTAATTAAATCCGTTAACTGTTTTATTAATTCCTTGAAACACTTTTTTACTTTTTGTAATTACTTTACTTCAACGCTTTTATACTCTAGGGATTGTGAAATAAAAAAATTCCGAAGAGCATTCTCTTGTAGTGACGTGGCGGAGGTGACGTCATTCCCAATGATGTGTCAAGAAAAGAGAGGTGCCATGTGTCACTTGAAAACGTGCGAATCATCTGACGTAAATGTCAAAAATAACTACCACGTGTCAACCCAAGAAAATATTTTTAAAGGACACGTGCCCTATGACTCATGTCTGTAAGTCCTTTAGGAATTATCACGAGTGGCTATCTTTGGGACTTCAGATTTTCTGGGTTTCTGTTGTTTAGGTTTGCTGGAATACCCAACGCATGAAGCGACCGTTAAAGACTTCCTTTTAAAACTCAGGCAGCTTCTAAACTTTGGAGATCGTTAGGACCGTTCGATCAAATTAGTGTAACTCATTGATTATACATATTGTAAGCGCCTTATTGATAAATAACAACCAATGAATTTATTTTAATTTTAAAAGGATGCTTTCCAAGTTTTTTACTTTTTTGGGTCAAATTTTATTTCTAAGACGGAAAATATAAAGTTCAAAAGCTCAAAAATATACGTGTTATAACATAGGCTACATCTGGGGATTGTGACTCCCTGTGAGGCGTGAAAGAACAGTAGAACAAGTGACTTTATTGGGTAAATGGAGTCATTATTTCTTTTTGAAAAACATTTTCCAAATTTATTTAAGAATTAATCATACATAGAAAAACAAACTTAACCAAATCTCAAAAACCTTCAAAACATACTTAATGATTGATTTCAAGTTAGGCTAATTAAAATTTCCTTTTCCTAAAACTGATTTCAAAATTGTTTAAGGTAATCAAAATAACTTTAACTAAAATATCAGTCTTCGACCGACTTTGTTCGCTTCAAGGTTAAGCAAATGTAACAATTTATTTAGGGAATTCCTAGTTGGCTCAGGATGTAAATATCACCAGAAAGAGAACTAGATAACAAAGTATGATATATAGATATATGGCAGTGTTACATATATCATAGATATTGCTTCACTGCCAGTGAGCCTATTCAGAACCCTAGTGAAGTTATCTACTTCTCCATTGAATTTCCTTTCACCACTTCAATTAACATTTTTGCATTTTGCTGAGATCCAGGCAATCAATATATGAATTTCCTTTCATAATCTCTTTTGGAAAATATGGGGGAAATAAAATTATGAATTTTCTTTCACCATCTGTCTTATATTTTAATATTTTGAAGTCGGGGAAATCAATCTGTATGTAACAAACAAGGGATGATATCTGCTTAATTTTTTTTGAAAAGAAGGTCTATCAACAATTTTAAGGATACTCTGAAACCAACTTTCTTCCAATTTTCAATACACCTTCGCCTATAAGAAAAATATTTATGAGAATCTTAATCTATCAGGGATCAACCTTGAGCGAATTAATCAGTTTCAAGTTTGATAACAGAGCTAAAATTATCAGGATTAGCCTATACATACTTTTTCAATTAAAATCAAAGGAACATAAAGATTTTCACCTAATCTTGTTTTAAAAATATGTTTTTTAAGTTTTCAGAGTCAAGGTAAGTTTCTTTTTTTTCTATGAAGACTAAAAGAAAATAAGAAAGGAGAAAGAAAATATGAAGTGGACAAGAACTTGGGGATAGGTAAAAAATAACCAAATCAAGGATTCAGAGGGTCTGAAACAAAATATCCTAATCCTACACAAGTTTGTGTATTTAGTTCAGACTTCCTTTGAGCTTATTTATCATTATTTAATTTTTATTTCAGAGATGCCTTTAGAACTTATCAACATGACACTTCAAGTTATAATTTTATACATCTCTGATCTTTTTCTTAGGTGATAATATTATCAAGAGAAAAACTTCCTTCACATTCATTTCGAAAATAATTTTTAAATTTTATTTGAACTTATAAGAAGAGTAGGGACTCATACCTTATTTTCCTTTTGAAATTCCAGCAAGGAAGACTATTTATTTATCACCTATTTTTAGAGAAATCAAATGATTGAAAGATGAGTGTTGAGTTTTTATTCATTTTCATCTCTAGTTCAACAAGATCTATTCTGCAAAAGGAATGAAATATAAAATATCAGATAAGCCTGTAAAATAGAGATGATATGTGATAAATATGTTTTTATTTTTCATTTTAATGATGTCAAGCAATCATAAATTTATTGAAAATATTTACAATAAATGATCAAATGACTTGGTTCATTTATAAAATGAAAAGAAAAATTGAAAATTAAAATGCCAATGTCAATCCAATCCGATATATACAATGGAAATCTAAAAAGTGACTACTGCATGAAATGTTTTAAATAACTCCCATTGATAGGAGCATCAAGAATTTCTCCATTAAGATTTTCCAGTGAGAATGCGTTTTTTCCCTCAGCGGATGCAATTTTGAAAGGTCTGAACCAGAGAGGATCGAATGTGCCATGTTTCCCTGCATCTTCCTTTCTAGCTTCCCATCTTAAATCTAAATCCCCAGGAAGAAACTCCCTGTCTTTAGCTATTTTTTTTTTTTTTTTTTTTTATCAAAAAGGGATTTCATATTATCCTGGTATTTTTGAGCTTATCATCCACTTCTACTCTGTTTTGTTGAACTTCGATGATTTGATTTATTCTTCTCGTAACATCATTTGGCTCTTCATTTGCATCCTGCCAGAGTTTCATTACAGGGAGAGAATATTAATAGGAAGAATAACATCGGTACCATAAACTAATTGGAAAGGAGACATACCTATAGATTTCTTGGTGTTAATTCGATTTTCCCATAAGGCGTATTTTAAGTGTATATGCCAAGATTTTTTATTTTCTGTTAAAACTTTCTTGATTATAGTCATCAAACTCTTGTTAGATAATTCAACCAACCCATTTCCTTGAGGATAATAAGCTATAGAATGACCTAAAATAATATTGTATTTCTGACATAAATTCATCATTGCCAAATACTTAAAATCCTGAGCATTATCAATAACTATTTTCCCAGGACAACCAAATCTTGCTAGGATGTTTTCTTCCAAAAAGTTTATCACTACTGAATTTGTAGCATTCCAAGTTGGAATGGCTTCAACCCACTTCGTAAAATAGTTAGTAGCGTTTAGAATCCATCTATGTTGAACACTTGATGGAAGATGAATTTCTCCAATGAAGTCTAAGCCCCATTGTTGGAAAGGAGCTTCAACTTTTACTGGAATTAAAGGTAAGGCATAAAGATTTTTCTTACCAAAAAATAGTTGGCATGAATTGCAAGCTCTGACCCTTGCATTTACATCAATAAATAATTTTGGCCAATAATATCCTTCCCTTAAGACTTTGTAAGATATTTCCCTCCAAGCATGATGTCCTCCACATACTCCTTCATGAAATTCATCGATAACACCTTATATTTCAGATTCTATCAGGAAACATAATAGGAAACCCAGAGGGTCTTTCCAGTATAACTTGCCATCAATAATGCAATACTTAATTGCATATAATTTAAAGTTATTTCTTTAGAAGGAATCATGTCATTTGGACATTAAAGAGTAAGGAGGTATGCAACAATATCACTTTACCAAGAAGAAGAAGAAAACTTATCTTCAATCTGAATTATAGGTGCCTGATCATCAATTTCCTCTATATCTAGAAGAGAATCATGAGACTTGAAGTTATTCATTCCAAGCGCTCTGAAATTTGATTCAGCTAATAGCCATGTCGGACCTTGACCTTTCACTAGCTTAGTTGGTTTAACTTCTAAATCAAATTCTCAAATTTTAGCCAACCATCGACCTCTTCTTCCATCACTGTCTGGCTGAACCAAGATATATTTAATTGCATTTGCTGGTACATAAGCAATTATTTTGGAGTGCAAGAAATATGTTCTGAAACCTTGAGATCCTTCACCATTGCATAAGCTTGTTTTTCAAGAATATCATATCTTAGCTCTGCATCCCTGAGGCTTTTGCTGAAAAAGGCTATTGGTTGTTCGAATCCTTCTTCATTCTTTTGAAGGAGCACTGCTGCAACAATATGTTTAGAAGCGAAAGAGAAGATTAAGAATTCTTTTGTATAGTCCGGACTTACCAATATTGGTGCTTCTCCTATAGATTTATTAACACGCTCGAAAGATGTTTTGGCTTCTGCAATCCATTTTACTTCGCTTTTCTTTTTCAACATATCTGTAATCAATTTGATTATTTCAACAAAGTTAGGAATAAATCTCCTCAAAAAATTGATCTTACCTAAAAAAGATTGAATCTCTTTTCTATTTCTAGGAATATTAATTAGGTCAATAACCTCAATTCGTTTAGGATCAACCTTGATTCCATCTTTTGTAACTATTTGACCCAAGAGTTTACCTTCTTGCATAACAAAATGCGATTTTTTGGGGTTAAGAGACAAACCGAATTTTCTTCATTTTTCAAAAATTTGTCTGAGGTGTATCAAATGTTTTGCATCATAATAAGAAAAAAATGTCATATCGTCTAGATAAATAACAACAAACTTGTCTCTCTCATCGACGAATTCAATATCCATTGCTCTCTGGAAAGTTTCTCCTACATTCATTAAACTAAACGACATTTTATCATACATAAAGGTTCCCCATGGAGTAGTAAACACAATATTTTCTCTATCATCTTCATGAACAATGATCTGATTATATCCTGAGAAACCATCAATCATAGAAATTTTGTTAGCCCCTCCTACCTTCTCTAAAACATGGTCCATCTTTGGGAGAGGGTAGTTATCTTTAAGAGAAGACCGATTTAAGTTCCTAAAATCAACGCAGTAATGGTAGAAGTGTCCTCAGACACACACTTTTATTAAATAGGAAAAAAAATTACATAAGAGACTTTGCAAGAGTTTACACCTGAACAACACAATACTCTTGCAATGAGCTATATACAAGCTAAATGTCCTAACAAACTCTAGATATGGATCACTTATTAAATAAACAAGTGTCCATTTACAATAAATGCTATCTTAACAATCTTATAACTATACTCCTAATTTAGAGACTAAGATATGACACCTTTCTAGAGTCATATATTTTACAACAATATTGTATTTCTAAATGTCTCCATTTATTAATCAAATATTCTAGAATATTAATTTAATATTATAAATTAATAATCATTTTATTCTAACTTTATAAACTATGATATTTGTATTTTGTATTATCTAACATTCCCCCCTATGATCCAAAGATACATTAAAACAGATACCAAGTTCATCCCTGAACTTAGTAAATTTTATTCTGCCAAGAGGTTTCGTGAAAATGTCAGAGATCTGATCTTCTGAAGGACAATAAATTGGCTTGATGACATTCTTTGCAATGAGTGATCTGATATGATGATACTTGGTGTCCATGTGCTTTGTCTTTGAATGAAAAACTGGATTCTTGGCAAGCTTAATGGCTGATTGGCTGTCGATGAATAATGATGTAGCTTCTGCTTGAGAAATGCCCAAGTCCTGTAAAATTCTGCGTAACCAAACAATTTCACATGTTGCTTCCCATGCTGAGATGTATTATGCTTCTGCTGTAGAAGTAACAACTGTATATTGTTTCTTACAATTCCAAGACACTGCTACTGAACCCATGTTCATTAAATAACCTGATGTTGATGCTCGATCTTCAATACTTCCGGCAAAGTCGGCATCTTAAAATCCACCAAGTACAAAATTTTTAGTCTTTTTGTAAAGAAGACCAAAATCTTTTGTTCCTTGGATATATTGAAGAACTCTTTTGGCTGCATTCCAGTGGCTGTCCTATGGTTGTTGCATAAAACATGAAAGAATATTGACTGCATAAGATAGATCTGGTCGAGTGTTTGTCAAATAAATCAAGCTGTCAGTCAACTGTCTATAAATAGTGCTGTCTACCATTCCCCCCCCCTTCAAATTTTGAAAGTTTCAAGTTTTGTTCCATAGGGGTAAGAGATGGTTTGCAATCCTGCATGCCAAACCGATGAATAATTTCTGCTGCATACTTACTCTGAGAAATGAAAATATGATGTGGACGTTGGAATACTTCAATGCCAAGATAGTAGTGAAGTAGTCCCAAATCTATCATCTTAAAACCTGCATGTAACTCCTTTTTCACCTGTTCAATATGATCATCATTGTTTCCTATAATGAGCAAATCATCTACAAACATAATAAGAATCACTAGATAAGGATCCTGTTGACGGATATACAAAGTATCATCAGATTCACTTCGTTGAAAACCAACCTTCCTAAGGTATTCATCCATTTTGGTATACCAAGCTCAGGGAGCTTGCTTTAACCCATATAAAGCCTTAATTAATTTACATACTTTATGTTCCTGACCTGCAATTTCAAAACTTGGCGGTTGTTGCATATATACATCTTCCTTTAAGTCTCCATTGAGAAAATCACTTTTGACATCCATTTGATGAACTTTCCAACCTTTCTGAGCAGCCAATGCAAGTGTTAATCGGATGGTATTCCATTTAGTTGTAGGAGCAAACGTTTCCTCATAATCAATGCCTTCCTACTGCACAAAACCTTTAGCCACAAGTCGTGCTTTATACTTGTCAATTTCTCCATGTTCGTTGTATTTAATTCTGTAAACCCATTTGCATCCGATGGGTTTAACACCTGTAGGACAATCAACACGTTTCCAAGTGTTGTTATCAATTACTGCTTGATATTCCTCAACCATAGCCTGTTGCCATTCTTTATGTTTTACTGCTTCTTTGTATGTGGAAGGTTCAGTAAAATTATTTGCTACCAAGGAAAAATTCCTTTCATTGTTGTGTGATCCCCTTGTTCCTGTTTTATTCTACTCATCAGGCCTTACATTTTTAAAAAGTTGAACTAAAGTTCGACAATCTTCTGCATAATGACCAACTTTATTACATCTTCTGCAAATAATTTGACTGAAGTCTCTCCCTCTGTCGAAATTCTATCCTCTGCCCCTACTTTGATTTCTGTGTGGAGTTTGTCCTCTGCCTTGACTGTTGCCTTGAAAATAGCCTCTACCTTGACTATTTCCTCTTGCATGAAAATATCCTCTGCCTTGAAAATACCATCTGCCTTGATTGTTGCCTCTACCTTGACTATTTCCTCTGCCTTGAAAATTGTTTTCTCTACTTTGGCTTTGACCACGACCTTGTACAAAATTTCCTCTTCCTCCGCTGCTATAACTATCACTTGAAGACTTACTTGTGCTGGCTTCTGTGAAAAAAACATCTTCTCCAACTTGCTTTTTCTTTCCAAAAGTTTTGTTGTGTTGAGATAATAGTTCACTTAGTTCATCAAATGTAAGCTTATCTAACTTTCCAGTTACTTGTAAAGTTTCCAAAAAATGTGTATAGGAAGAAGGCAATCCAGCGATTAAAATTATGGTCATGAAACTATCATCTATTGCTTGGAAACCAACATTTAGTATTTCCTGCTTAATGTTCTTAAGTCTGGAAATATATTCATGTACATCACCTCCTTCAGTTAATTTCTGTTGAAGCAACTTTAATTGAAGATCAACTTTCTTTGATTCGGGCTGAGTATCAAATAAATATTTAAAAACTTTCAAAGCAGACCATGCATCAATAGTATTTTCAATGTGAACATACATCTCATCATTAACTGAAGATTTAATAAGTGCTAATGCTTTGGCATTTTTAACTTCCCATTTTTCTAATGTAGTTGCATCTGTCGGCTTAGATGGATTAATATATTCATTACATATATCACGCCAAAGTTCATTGTAAATGAGAGTGATTTCAATGAGATCTTTCCATGTCTTGTATGATTTTGTGCCTTCAAGTTTATCGGAGTTGGAGAACAAATTAATTAATTTCGACATTGTAGTGTTGAATCTTCACACCAAAAAAGGAATCAAGCAAAGAGATATCAAGATGAGAAACACACCAGACACATCACACAAAAAAATGATCTATCAGGGCTTGGCCTTGACCCTCGTATAGTCGTTGAAACAGGAGAAAAATGATTGAGCTTGGCACTGGGCTCTAGTCAAATTTCCAAGGAACTTTCAAAATTTTACACTTTACAATACTCTGGCAATTTTTCCCCCCCTCAAAGTAAAAAAAAATTACTTTGAGTTACAAAATTTTTGTTACCTCCAAAAATATTTGAACTGCTTATCACTGTTTAAAAAAAAAAAAAAAATCCTGTCCTTTGCTGATCCTTCAGCTCACAATACAATAGTATAGAAATACGAGTTGGTAGGGTGCAACATCAAAAAAATTTCATATACCACAAGAATTTTGCAAAGTCATTCAAATCGAAAATTGTTGGAGAATATAGATCCATTCTTGTTGGTGTTGAGGCGGCATCATGGACGCATATTGATGTCAATTATTTCAAAGCTAATTCAAAACAACGTTCCAATCACAATGCTCCGAACTCCCTACGATCTGCAACTTCTCAACCGACTGGTTATGCATTTAATCCACTATTGACATGATTACATATATATTTTTGGGCATTACATACTGATCGTGCAGAACATGCAATGACATGATTACACTAACATATTATCAACAATTTCATATGTGGATAGCTCCAAGGAAAATCTCACCTGGCTACTGGAATGGTTTAGTAGAGTATTATCCGCCAAATATCTATTCTAAGCTTGCTTCATCTTGCATTTTTGAAGCATTTTTGGAGAAAATCTTACCAGCATGAGAATTCCATGAATTTTTATATGAAATCAAATAGAAAGTTATGTTGTTCAGCTCAAGAAGAAGTTGAAGGTGTGTGGTCACGAGTTTTTTTTTTTTTTTACTACAGTGTCGCTTGATATACTGCAGTATGTAGCACAAATGATTTGATGTCCTCGATTGTAATATATCTGCCTATGGATTCCTCTGCTTGAAACAAATCTAGTGAAAATCCATTGAGGCAGCTTATGCCTGGTCACGGAAACTTCTAATCCATGCTCACCGCACCAACAGACTTCACGTCGAATCAAACCACTGAGGTCAAGAGTTCGAGCCTCTCTCACCCAACCATTGTACATGAATTTACAAACGTGTTTTTAGCCACTAACACATGCCTGCGCTCTGGAGTGCTCGCAAAATGTCACACCAGAGGATGGAGAGTCCAAAAAGCCGAACACATATTGATCATTGAACGCAACAAAATCACATGGCGTATCAGAAATTGCCGATTCAATTTTGTAGACTGTCTGGTATTTAATTACAACAACTCGTTGCTCTAATTTTACTGACCGAGTATGTAATTCAAAACAAGTTGAAGAATTTCAATTGAATTATGAGCATATTAATCCGGAAAATCACTGAAACAATTAATCTCAGATCGATAGTACAGGCAGAAGAAATGCAAATTATCTGGAAAGCAATCGGGATTTTGTGTAATGAGAGGCACATATTCTTCTTAGGGTGAATCAAAGTTTTCCAATGAAGTAAAAACAAATTATTTTCCTTCTCTTTTTTTTTAAAAACAAAATATCAAACTGACTAGTTTACTGACGGAGTATGCGCCAACATTTTTCCTTGGCCTGTAGCACTGGGATCTCTTCCTCTGATCAGCTAATCTCCTCTTAGGTTCAACAACATTACTGGAGCTCTGATATCACAATAATGGAAGAAGTGTCCTCAGACACACACTTTTATTAAATAGGAAAATAAATTACATAAGAGACTTTGCAAGAGTTTACACTCGAACAACACAGTACTCTTGCAATGAGCTATACATAAGCTAAATGTCCTAACAAACTATAGATATGGATCACTTATTAAATAAACAAGTGTCCATTTACAATAAATGTTATCTTAACAATCTTATAACTATACTCCTAATTTAGAGCCTAAGATACGACACCTTTCTAGAGTCATATCTTTTACAACAATATTGTATTTCTAAATGTCTCCATTTATTAATCAAATATTCTAGATTATTAAATTAATATTCTAAATTAATAATCATTTTATTCTAACTTTATAAACTATGATATTTGTATTTTGGATTATCTAACACGTAGAGTCTTATTTCACCGTTCTTCTTGTTGGATCATGTTGTCATTGATGCCAATGGTTTGATTGATTGATGTCAAGTGATTGATTGATGACAAAGGATTGATTGATTGATGATTGATGTAATATAATATGTATTGTCCTTGATGAGAATGCATAGATGAAGATGGATCAATGAGTTGTCATTGATACATGATGAAGATG
>JASDQU010105291.1:404756-468523 GCA_032191745.1 Picea mariana
CGATTTGGGTTTCCACGTAAAACACTGGTGTACTGTGTATGTGTATGATTGTTCATTTGTTCATTGCTTATTTACTCTGTAGTTATTGGATAATAATGCTTCATTGATATAACACTTGGATTATATGGTTAAATTGCTCTATTACTGATTCACCCCCCCTCTCAGTAATCCAACACTTCTTTCTAACAGGGACCAAATTGGCCACCCATTCAGAGTATCTGAGGGGAACAATGATTTTTTCATCAGAGAGTTTTTTAACCTCCCTTTCTGTTACTGACAAATGAATTGGGTTTATCTGTCTAAGATTTTGCTTGAAAGGCTTAGTACCATGTTTTAAGGGAATCTTGTGTTCAATAAAAAAAGTATGATAAGTTTTTAAATCATCATAATACCATGCAAAAACATATTTATACTTCTAAGTAACTCATCGTATTTACTCTTTATTTGTGCTAGAAGATATTTTGATATTTTGACCATTTTGGGATTTTCATTAGTTCCTACATTACAGTCTTCAATTTCTTCGGGTTGAGGTTGCAAAGTAGACTTTAAAGGCATATCATCCTGGTAAAACATCCTTTCTAGAGGGATCAGTCCTCTGGGAATTTGATTGTTTTTAAGTAAGAGCATGCGGTGATTCACAATTTTATCTTGGAACTTCTCTAGGTTCTCTCCTTCCTGCATAGTCCAAGCATGATCATTATGATTTTCTTGATCTATGTGGGTCTCAGAAAAATCATCAAACATTTCCAGGAATTGTTTGATTTGTTCTTCATCTTCAAACAATTTCTAGTGTTAAACATTGTTTGGAATCAAAGGTCTATGTCTCATCTCGATATGATATTTCAACTTCAAAATAGTTGGTGGTATGAAAGTCGCAGCAGCTTTGGCCAAATAATCAGCTTGTTGATTTTGCATTCTGGGAATAGAGTGAATATTAAAGGACGAGAAGAAATTATCTATAAGATCCCTGGCACAATTTCTATATGATCTCAATATCAGATTCTTAGATTGTTATTGTTATTTTATTTGTTTTACAATGAGTTCAACATCACCATAAACTATCAAATGTTCGATTTTTAATTTTCTTGCAACTTCTAATCCTAAGACTAAAGCTTCATATTCACAGACATTATTGGTATAATAGACCTCCCATTGTAATCTATAAGAGAAAGGAATAAAATACTCATCACCCGGTGCCACAAATAAAACTCCATCTCCTGCTCCTTTGCAGAATGAAGCACCATCGAAGAACATTTTCCACATCCCCTCTCTAACATTTATATTTTTCTTTGAAATTTCTATTTTTTGATTTTCTTCTTCTATACATTCTTCAAAATCCTCATCTATGGATAATATACAATTGCCTAAATCTTGATCAACAACATAGACTGGGTAGTTATTGGGGTTTTGAGGTCACTTACAATATACGCCAGTCTAGTTTCTCTGTACAGTCGAGTAAATTGTCCACCAAAAATTGGAATTGTAGCATAGGTCATGTCTAGTTGAACTGATCCTCCTAGCTTGGCACCCCAATATCTAGATAGAAGCATGCCATACTTGGCAGGAACGTCAACAACAACCACATCCATAAGAATACTTTTCACATGTATATTTACCACTAAATATTTAATCATACCTAGACACTTAACCTTTCTAGAATCAAACGAGTACAAATCTTGATAAGGTCTGGTAATTTCAAGGCCCATTTTTTCCATGATAATCTTAGGCATTAAATTATGTGAGGATCCTGAGTATAACATGAAATTGTGAAGTAAATGATTGTGCACAGTCAATGTAATATAGAACGGAGCAACATAATCCTTACTGTTTTCAATGTGTGGTCCAAACATGATTGTAGGTTTTTCATCCTGCAAATTGATAACATCAACTTGACATTCAACACTAGAAAAATTTATTGATTTAGCGATTTGTTTTTTATAGATCGGGTTCCTAGCAAGTTCAACCAGAGTGCAAGATACCAGATATAATAAATACACAGAACATAAATAAAATGCTAGAAATGGCAGAATAACAGTAATATAACCGGCATAATCTCCACAATAACACATAAATAATGTGAGAACAACAACTGAAATAGCACTTTGATTCAGAAAGCAATGTTCACAGGCCTCTTCGAGGGGGCAACCTACAGTCGAGCAACGCTCTGTTACAATAATCTCCAAGCTAGGGTTTTCATACCCTCGACCCTTATTTATACTAAATATGTCTATTAAGAGAAGCATCTAGAGGAAGATCCTTCTAGAAGCGGAAGCTTCTATTAGGTCTTCTTACATCCGCCTTATTCTATTTTATTGAAACGCCTTATTAATATTGACCTTTATTACATCCGAATACATTGATCTACCTATGTGCGAGTTAGGACCTTAACATGTCCGCCCCCTTAAAAACAACCTTGTCCTCAAGGCTTGAGATGTGGAAACTACTGCAGAATGGTAGATGGTTCCCAAGTGCATCTGCTGGAGTCATATATTTCCACTGTATGAGCACTTCCTGGATGGTTCTCTGACGCAGGTGATGCTCACGCTAGTCCAAAACTGCTTCTGGATGTATCCAAATGGATCCTTCTTTAGCTAACTCTGGAAGGTTGGTTTGAATTCGCCACCTGGTTCCAATCACCTTCTTCAAGCAGGAAACATGAAAAATAGGATATAGCTTCGACTGACTGGGCAGAGCTAACTGATATGCAACTTGTCCCACACGCTTGAAAACTGTGTAAGGACCATAGAATTTGGGCGCTAGCTTCTGACAATGCTTGGCCTTGAGGGAAGTTTGCTTATATGGTTGTAGTCACAGAAACACCTGATCCCCTTATGCAAATTGATGTTCCGAGTGACCTTGATCTACTTGCTGCTTCATGTGATTTTGTGCCATGACCAAGTTCTCTTTAAGTGTACGAAGAATATCCTCTCGGACTGTAAGTGTTTGGTCAACCGCCTAGACCTTCGAGGTACCCGGTAAGTATGAGAGAACTGAAGGTGGCTTCTATCCATATACCACTTCAAAAGGAGTCATGCGAGTGGTTGTATGGTATGTAGTGTTGTACCACCATTTGGTTAGGGGTAACCATTGAGCCCACTGGTGTTGTTTTTCAGAGGCAAAGCACCTTAGATATGTTTCCAAACACTTGTTGACAACTTCTGTTTGACCATCCATCTGGGGATGATAAGCTGAGTTGAGATGCAATTATGTGCCTTGTAGCTTAAACAGTTCTTGCCAAAAATTGCTTGTGAAAGTTGGGTCATGATCATAAACAATAGAGTGCGGCATGCCATGAAGCTTGAAGACCTCGTCCATGAAAATTTGAGCCACTTTGGATGCAGTAAATGGGTGGTGAAGAGCACAAAAATGAGCATACTTGGAAAGGCGATCCACCACCACCATTATGACTGATTTATTCCCTGATTTGGGTAAGCTTGTAATAAATTCCATAGAGATATCCTTCCAAATAGCAGGGGGAATCGAAAGTGGTTGGAGGGTGCCCAAATATTTGACTATTTCTCCCTTGTTGCGTTGACACACCTCACCTTCAGCGACAAACTTATAGATGTCCTGTTTCATACCATCCTAGAAAAAAGAACGTTTGACCCTGTCATATGTTTTGGTGAACCCTGAGTGCCTCGCTGTGGGTGTAGCATGAAGCTCAGAAAGTACCATGGATTTGAGCTTGGATTTACTTAAATACAAGCGACCTTTGTATCATAGCTCATCCTGGAGCCAGGAGTACCCTGGGGAAGCCAGAGACTTGGTCTGCAATTGCTGGATCAGATGTGAACTTTTGGGATCTTGAAGCCATTCCTGGCGTACAACTTGGAGCCAATCGAGTACAATGAAGGAAAGAGAAAAAAGGGATCCTTCGTCTTCATATTTTCGAGACAGTGCATCTGCCATGACATTGTCTTTGCCCTTCTTGTAAATGATCTCATAATTATATCCAAAGAGATTAGTCACCCATTTTTGTTGCTCCTGGGAGGAAATGCGTTGTTCCAGAAAGTACTTGAAGCTTTGATGGTCGGTCTTAATTTGGAAGCGTTGCCCCAAGAGATAAGGACGCCACAACTCAACGACATGCAGAATTGCCAACATTTCCTTTTCATAAATGGGTTTTCCCAGATTCCTTTCAGACATTTGCTTGCTGGTGAAGGCCAAAGGTCGACCCTCTTGCATAAGGACAACGCCGATTCCTTTCCCTGAGGCATCACATTCCAACACATAGGTCTTTGTGAAATCGAGAAGGGCCAGAACCGGAGTGGTGCACATGGCCGTCTTCAAGGTTTGAAAAGCTTGAGTAGCTGCTGGAGTCCAAGTGAAAGAGTTCTTTTTGAGGAGAGCCATGAGAGGTGCTGCAATCTTTCCGTAGTTCTTGACAAACTTGCGATAATACCCTGTTACGCCCAAAAATCCACGCAAGATTTTGAGAGTCTTTGGGTGTGGCCAGTCTTGCATAGCTTCAATATTTTTTGGGTCCACCCTAACGCCATCCTTTACCACCAGATGACCCAAGTATTCTACTTTTGAGGCACCAAAAGCACATTTAGATTGTTTCAGGAAAAGTTGGTGATGAGAGAGTAGGCAGAGAACTTGATCCACATGAGTAAGATGGTCTGTCCAGGTTTTTCTATAGATGAGGATATCATCAAAGAAAACTAAGACAAAATGACGAAGAAAAGGATGGAAGACATGGTTCATGAGGCTCTGGAAGGTGGAGGGGGCGTTACACAAGCCAAAGGGCATGACCAAAAACTCATAGTGGCCCTCATGAGTGCGAAAGGCTATCTTAGGAATGTCTGCCTCTTTCATACGTATCTGGTGATAGCCCGAGCAAAGATCAAGTTTGGTGAAGAATTGGGTGCCACTCAATTCATCCAGGAGGTCATCAATGATAGGAATGGGAAATTTGTCTTTGATGGTCAGTTTGTTGAGAGCATGGAATTCAGGACACATTCTCCAAGAACCTTCTTTCTTCAGTACCATGACGACTGGAGATGAGTAAGGGCTCATACTAGGATGGATGACACCTACAGTAAGGAGTTCCTGGACCATTTTCTCAATTTCATTTTTTTGTGCAAAGGGGTGGCGATATGGATGGATATTTGGGGGAAGGCTTCCTGGGACAAGGGGAATGGAATGATCATGAACACCTCAGAAAGGAGGGAGTCCTTGGGGAGTGGAAAATACCATTTGATGTTTAGAAAGGAGGGCTTGGAGGTCTTGGGGCACTGGGGGTGTCTCTGTGGCTTGTATGGCATGGATTTGGGCAATGACACCAGAATGACCTTTTTTGAGCAGCTTTTCCATGCGATGGGAACTGATGACCTCAGGTGAACCAACAATGATACCTTGGAATTTATATTTGTGGCCTTCTTGGTCGAATTGCATGGTTAAGTTCTGTAATTCCATGATAATGGGACCCAAAGTCCTTATCCAGTCTGCACCCAACACAATGTCACAACCTCCCATGTCAATAGAAAACATATGGGATTTTAGGTGGTAGTCACCGATTTGGAGACGCACATTTTCACAGCGCCCGCCACATTTCAGAGAACCACCATTGGCAATCATGATTTGGAAATTGTTGACAGCATGGATGTAGCAATGGGTTTCTTGGGCAATGCGGTGATGAATAACTTGAGGGTTTGGGGGGCAGAGAAGCAGGTGAGAGCATTGAGAGAAATTATCAGTTCCACTTCGGGAGGGTCGGAGGGAGGGTTTATGTCAATGATTTCTGGTGACTCGGGCACAAGGGGAGTTTCAACATCCTCTTTCGAAGTTTCCTCAGAGATGGCCATAAAAATATTTTGTTCCTTACGTTTGTGGCCCGGGAAATGTTTTTCATCACAATTATAACAGAGGCCTTTGAGTTGGCGTTTAGCCATTTCATCCCTGGTCAATTTTTGGATCTTTAATGGGGCAGAGGGACTAGTGGGGTTTACTAGTTTAGGGCGAGGGATAAAGAAAGGCTTACGGTTTTGAGAGGAAACAATTTGTTGTGCTTCTTTAGATTTTTTAGTAGCCTCCACCCAAATCACCAGTCTAGCCATGAGGACATGGGCCCGAATCTCCTCCTTGAGGCCACTGATAAAACACTCTCGAAAGAAAGCATCAGTCATGCCCTATATTCGAAAAGTCAGGCGCTCAAATGCAGTTATGAAGTCTTCTACTATTCCTGATTGTTTCAATTTTGTCAAATGGCCCAGAAGGTTGGTTTCAGTGTCAAAGCGTTCATAAAGCTCAGTCACAAATTGGGTCCAAGCAATATACCCTTGACGGGAAGTTTTTCTCCATTGCCACCATTGCCAGCGTTCTTGATCTAGATGGAGAACACCATACCGAAGTTTGGCCAAGTCATCTGTAATGTTGTAGAGAGAGAAATAATGTTCCATTTGGGTGACCCAACCAGTGGGGTCCGAGCCATCAAATTTGGTTACATCCACCCGCAGAAGGCGTATGTCTCGTTGAAAGTGATGGGGCTGAAAGGTATGGGAATGGGAAGAAGTTTCACCTTCAGTCTTTGTATATGCGTCATGAAAAGGGTCATTGGTAGGGATATTTAGTTTGGTGCAGAGTGATGCAAAGATAGATTCAAGCTGGGTGGTCAGTTCTTGTTTGACTTCCGCCATTGCGGACTGCACAGATGCATTTATGGTGGTATTGATGGATGTATCACGGGAGGCAATAGTAGCACTGAGTTGTTGCACTTCTTTTTGGGTCTCAAGGAAACTAGATTGCAATGTATTGAAGTGAGACTCCAGTTCTTGGCTACGGGTATGGGCCATGGGGATGGGTGAACTGAAAAGGGAGCGGGCGGGGTCATAATTTTTTGCAGAAAAATGATATGGATGAATGTGATAAGGGAGAAGAGATGAATCTAATGGAACATGTCTCAAATAATGGTGAAAAAATTTCCAGACTTTTTTTTAACAACTGCGGGGTTATACTTCGGTCTGAAGAATGCTGCAGTGCTGAAATCCCCAAATTCTTAACCAAAAATAAATGTGTATTTACTTGGCAACCTGAACACAGTTGCACGGCAATGGATCTGGCTGGTTTAATTTGTTTATGTTTATGTTCCCCAAGGGTTAGGTATTCAAGGGTTCTACAGACAAGGGTTTGCCCTGTGCTATAGCTCTCTAATATACATGCGGGGTCCAACAGTAGTACTCGACCCAATATCTCAGAGCACTAACTAAGGAGGATAGACCATACCCTTAGCCGTACTACCCGACTACCCAGGTACTAGAGAGTATCTTCCCAAGTGTTGTTCTCGGTGACACTATAACAGTCCAGTGGCCGATAGGTTTATCTAAAGAGGGCTTCAGAAAATCGAGGCCGATCGGTACATAGGTGATGTCTGATGCACTACCACTCGAAGGGGTACCAACAGGGGTTACAAGGGTGGCCAACAGATGTGTGCTTAAGAACCACTTGTATTTCCTGCGTGTATGAATCCCTCAACCGCGGGTTTATGCGTGTAATGACAGATCTCTGTGGCTTAAAGACGCCGGAATACGTCTCTACCTTGAAAAAAAATACCCACAATTTCTGCCAAGGAAAGTGCTCTGATACCACTTGCAAGATACCAGATATAATAAATACGCAGAACAGAAATAAAATGCTAGAAATGGCAGAATAATAGTAATATAACCAACATAATCTCCACAATAACAGAAAAATAATATGAGAACAACAATTGAAATAACACTTTGATTCAGAAAGTAATGTTCACAGGCCTCTTCGGGGGGGCAACCTCCAGTCGAGCAACGCTCTGTTACAATAATCTCCAAGCTAGGGTTTTCATACCCTCGACCCTTATTTATACTAAATATGTCTATTAAGAGAAGCATCTAGAGGAAGATCCTTCTAGAAGCGGAAGATTCTATTAGGTCTTCTTACATCTGCCTTATTCTATTTTATTGAAAGGCCTTATTAATATTGACCTTTATTACATCCGAATACATTGATCTACCTATGTGCGGGTTAGGACCTTAACACAGAGGCATTGGAATTTTAATTTTTTTAAGTTCATTCTCTAAATTAAAAGTCCCAATTGGTTTTTCAATTTCCCTGATCTGAACTTCAGTTTCTGTGTTTTCTGGATTCTTGGTCTGTACTGCATTTGTTTCATCTTTCTTTATTCAGGTAGCTTGCATCTCAGTTGATGGTTTTATAATTGCTACCTCATTTTCTTTATTTCATGATAAAATATTTTTTGGTGGAATATTTGTGGAATTTTTTTCTCTCAACCTCAAATCATATTTATGTTGAAGCTCAACCATTATTGAATCAACGAGACCTCTGTATGCATAGTCTCCCAAATTGTTGATATTTTAATCATCATTAAACATGGATTCCATATCCAAGGATTTCTCATAATCTTGTTTGGTTAGGTGAGGCTCAAGATCATCATCGCTGAGGTTGTTTAGATCTTCCTCTAATTCCTCATAATCTTGCATCTCATCTCTCTGTATGAAATTCTCAGTTTTAAATTGAGCTTTCATATTTTGATCCTCATTTTTTATTTGTCTTTGTTGTATCTGAGGGTTGGGATTTCTCCTGAATTTATTTATGACATATGGGTCAAGTTTGGCTTGTTCTATTTGCATCTTGGAAATTTTGTTCGATAAATCTTTAATAATTTTGGCCATCTCATCCATTTTTTCCTTTGCATACTCTCAAGATCCAGAGGGCCCTGTATGTTCTTTAAAATGCCTGGGTTGTCTTGTTCCCATCTCAACTTTAGTTTTCAACTTCCCGACTTCCATCATATTTGATTCAATCTCTATAGAATCATCTTGCATCCCTGCTAAAGTGGTGGATCTTCTTTCTCTTAAAACTAGAGCGAAATCATAATCAAAATCCCCTGCAAAAGTGACTTTTGAAGCTAGTTGAGAAGGTTTAACTTCGACTGGGATTTTGTGATAAAGCTTATTAAATATTTGGATAAATTCTAGGGCTGATTCAGATGTTTTCTTTCTCAAGGATATGAATTTGGTTAGATAATATAGATGGTATTTTTTCTCACCCCATTTCCTTATGAGGGAAGCTTCCAAATCATTATATGATGGTATAGAACCTACTGGAAGTCCTCCGAACCAATTTATTACCCGTCCTTCAAAATTTTGTACCAATTGTATTGTGTAAACATCCTTGTGCTCAATACCAAGAATATCAACAAATTGATCGAAAAAGGCTATATGTTCTATTGTTGTTAAATCCCCTTCTCCTGTGAATTTAGGGAGGCTCTTAATGTAATTTTCAGGTAAAACATGCAGGAMAACAAGAAGAAATAAGGAGATGTTGGAAAAGATCCTAGGGGGTTGAGCTTGTCCACTAGATCCTGCACCTTYGACACCTCCAACACTGACCATTGAAAGTCTAGGAGACAGAATTCAAGGACTAAATATGAGATTTTCAAAAACTTCAAAAGACCGATCTACTGATATTTTGACTACTTCAGGATGTTGTGAATGAAGTTCGAGAAAATGATCATGAGAAGATGGAAGATATAGATGAGTGGGAAAAGAAATTTTTTATCTTGGTTCTTCAGGTTTACCTAATGTATAGATAGGAGAAGTAATAGGGGATGAATCTGAGTATAGAAAGTAATCTTCAGGATTTTTGGAAACATAAACTTTTACTTCGGGAAGAGAAAGAACTGACTGAGTACTAATGATAGTAGGGATTGAAAAAGATTCTTTGTTTTCACTAGTAGAAGTATCTATCAATGAAAGAGGGATGGTCTTGTCAGTCTCAAATTTGATTTCAGGAATAATTATTTCTAGAGTTTCAAGTTTAAATTTTGGTTTACCTGTTGATGCTTCTGCATAATGAAATCATTTAAAATTTTCTTTAATATTTATTTCTTCGGTGGGAATATTAGCATTAACTTGCGTAATTCTAGGTTGATGGACCTTACCTGCCAATGCAGAAGTTTGTCTGAGATATCCCTTTGGTTTCAACAGTTTTTCGGGATCCAAAACTGGCGTAGTCTGCTTTTAGTCTGGGTTTTTCCTGGTATTCTTTCGACCAAATGCAAGATTTTTCTACAATGGAGTCGCCAGGTGAAAGATAAAGTAATCCTTACCATGTATTCAATCTTTGTTCACCATAAAAGACCAAATTTTAACTTTGTTGTTCTCCCAGGGAAAAATGATTTCGTTTCTCCATCCCTGGCAATGACGCCTAAAAGATGTTGTTCCTGAGATTGATTCCAAGGCTGAAAGAATAATGTCAGGCATCAAAGGTTTTAAATGAAATGTTTTTATGAGTGATTTTTCTACCCTCATTTGTATGAGAAATAATCTTTAAATGAAATTAATGATTATATAGTATAGAGGCTATATCCCGTTATCTGAGTCAGAATTATAATGTCAAATGATGTAGAAATATTTACAAAAACTGTTAAATACATTTAGGTATCAATTATAGATAAGTCTCACCTTGTTTATAGTAGAAGAAAAGCAGAATATGCACCCTTGAAAAGGATATAAAAATGTAGTAATTCACGCAGCTCATAGGTCTTGTTTCACTCATTGTAATAACAAAGGAAAAAATGTTATTGAATGAACTCCTAATGTAATATGATCAAAATAGATGTAGTACTAAATTGCAATCATTCACTCTTTAAGAACTATAGAACTAAATTCAGAGAAATGGAAACACATAACTCAAATTGAACGAAACTTAGAATCTCTGTCTACACTTGTATTAATACTCAAAAGAGTTTCTCTTTTACATTCGGTAAGAAGAAGACCCCCTAAATAGATCTAAAATCTATCTATTTATACAAAAATCATCACAACTGAAAACCATTGGACTTCCCACAATATCCGCCTAAAAGTAGAATACAATCCGAATGAAATAACAACATGCAAATATTGTTGAGTTTTGCTGGCACTTCATCTGTCTCTTCATTTTCTCGCATATGCACTCATTTTCCTTTGTTCTTTGAACTGGGTACACATGTCCATTAAGGCCAAAAAAATCATTGGATTATTGTCTTTTCCATATGATTCCGTTGCCATCTTTCCCTTCAAATGTGTTTACTAGGATAAAGAATTGTAGTTGAAGATATGGGGGTGGTAATTGGATAGGTATCTCAGCATTGGCTCGTTATGGGATGGCTAACAGTTATGGGAAGAGTAATTGTTCACGAATATGATGATATGGGTACAAGTTTCCAATAAAGAGGTGGGATGAGTATATGCGAGAATGTAGGTGTTAGGGATAGATGGGGTAAGTGACATGTAGGGTGTGACATGATGGAGGATGAAAGTTAGAGTGGGTAGAGGATAGGTGTTGAGTCAAGATTCTAATGGTCCAACGTCAAATAAAATAAAATAAATGACCTAAAGTCCCTTTATACTTTTCTATTTTGTGGGGGCATGAGGAAGTGGTTTTGAGGTAACTCGCCTTTCATCCTGCAATGCACCTCGTGATGCCACATACCCCTGAGAGAAAACCACGACTTAAATTGTGGGACCACCCTTCAAAATTAAGCCCCACACAACTTCACCCCCGCAATCTCTCTCGGTCGTTGATCTCGAGAACTCACAATCCACAATACTTCGGACTAGATCAGCTTGGTGCTCCTACCTAATTTATCCCTTCCCTGCCATATTTGGTCCCTTTCCTATTTTATCAGGCTTTCAAACTAGTTTAGCGTTCCACTAGATTCTGAAATCTGATCCATCAAGCTTCCTTGCAACTTTTCCTGGCACCATAATCCTTAAGGAAACAAAATTATCCTACCTGTAACAAGAGAAGTCTATAATCCCTTCACTAAATGAAAAAATGTTAATTGCAAATGGAAAAATGATTTTGAAATTCAAAGTGCTTTATTAAAAAAGTCTATCGATCTCCGTATAGATCTACTGATGAAGAATTTATTAAACTTAATGTAATTCATTACTTGGTGATCTGCAATCTTTATTTGAAATCATTAACCTTAATCAATCATAAATGCCATTAATACTTCGACGATTCATGTTCAAATTTTTTGGATGTGACAGGGTGGAAATATCCCGAAGTCCGAATTCGTGGAGGAGTTAATATCTAAGTAATCACTTTTATGTCTTAATTAATCATGTTTTAAAACATTGTATTAAATTTAAGTATTTCGGAAGTTCGGAATTTAGAACTTTTGAATATAGCACAAGGGAAAGTTTTCGAAGTCCAAAACTTAGAAGTGATTAATTAACACTTAAGCATGACTAATTAAATCCGTTAACTATTTTATTAATTCCTTGAAACCCTTTTTTACTTTTTGTAATTACTTTACTTCAACACTTTGATACTCTGGGGATTTTGAAATCAAAAACTACCGAAGAGAAATCTCTCGGAGTGACATGGCAAAGGTGACTCCATTCCTGATGACATGTCAAGAAAAGAGAGGTGCCACATGTCACTTGAAAATGTGAGAATCATCTGACGTAAATGGCAAAAATAAGTGCCACGTGTCAACCCAAGAAAATATTTTTAAAGGACACGTGTCCTATGACTCGTGTATGTAAGTACTTTAGGAATTATCACGAGTGTCTATCTTCGAGACTTTGGAGTTTCGGGGTTTTTTTTTGTTTAGGTTTGATGGAATACTCGAAGTGCGAAGCGACCGTTAAAGACTTCCTTTTAAAACTCAGGAAGCTTCTAAACTTTGAAGATCGTTAGTACCATTTGATAAAATTAGCGTAACTCATTGAAGATAGATATTGTAAGCACCTTATTTATAAATAACAAATAATGGATTTATTTTAATTTTAAAAGGCCACTTTCTAAGTTTTTTACTTTTTTGGGTAAAATTTTATTTCTAAGACGCAAAATATAAAGTTCAAAAGCTCAAAAATATACGTGTTCTAAGAGGTACCTTGGACATGAATTCTATAGGAACAAAACTCGTACAGAGAGTTATCTTCATGCTAACTCTCATCACTGCCCCACTCACAAGATGATAGTTTTGAACACCCTAACCATGAGAGCTATCACGATCTTTGATAAGAACACCTAGAATAGGAAAAGTACCACCTTACCAAGGTTTTCAATAGCATAGGATACAAGAATAAGGACATTAAAAGTGCATTAATATGATCCATGGAAAGGGTAGGAGGTGAACCACATTCCAGAAACTGTCACAACCCTAGAAAAATAACTCACCTTCCCTACATCAAAGGGGTCACAAAAAATATTGCCAGAGCCTTAAGAAAGAAAGATATCACAACCTCTTTTAAATCCTTGGTAACCATAAAAAAAAAAAAAAAAAAAAATTGTTAAAGATACTGTTGTAGGGGCTATTCAAATCTGTCGACTAGACCCGAAGGTCGACTAAGAACTAGTCCATCGATCGATGAAGTTAGAAGTAGAKTTCAGTTGAAGCATCTGTTAACTGACTGACCTAGGCAGTTAAGCAGTTAAAATTTCTTGGAAGGGGTATAAATAAACAAGCACATGAAGGCTCAAGTAGCTTCATGTGAGAGATTGGATACAATTGTGTTGTACTGCTATATCATATAATAAGAGACTGTTCTTTGGGCTCTCATTACTTGTGTATGTATTCATCTATTCTTATACGTGTGTATGTATCTTCTATGATGTCTATGTAAGGAGCTACCGATAATATCTCTACTTTTCCCTAGATTACAATAGATACTTTGGACCATCGCCAGTGCAAAGGGTTTTACAAAGTAGAGTGTTCTTGTGATAAATGTTGCATCAGAGAAACTAGATGTTCATTTCACATAAGGATTAAAGAGCACATTGCTAATATTAATAATGAGCACTCACAAACCTCATCTTTAGTTGAGAATTCAAGTGAAACAAAGTACCATGTGTGCATGTAATATACCACAATCCTGGCCAAAGAGGATCACTATAAATTTAGTCATAGAATCAAGGAAGCAATGGAAATTATGAAGCTCCATAATAACCTCAACAAAGATAGAGGCCTAGAAATCAGTGAGAATTGACTTCAATTAATCCACGATATAAGAACCAAGTAGGTTTTATCTTGTCTATGTTTTCTTTCTCTTTTCTAGTTTCCATTTTTATTTATTCTATTATTATAATATTTTTTTTCCAAGTAACAACTCCTAAAAAAACCTCTCGGGTACTTTTCTTGATTTCAAGGATGGTACCCAATGTAAACCCTAGATTCTTCATTGGATAGTGCTAGATCAACAACAGGGCTTGAAGTCATTTCAAAAATTTACTCATAATGAGCTCAACATGTCATTAATGTGAATAGAACCTAGGTGGGGAGGATAACACTCCATCCCACAACCACATGAGTGTTGGCACAGGGGCAGACCCAGGGTTCAATGCTCAAGAGCTCACCAACAAACCCTAACTACTGGCCCTCTTGGAAACACCTATGAAGCAGATGCAATCTCACGCGAAGTAGCTATGGGGGGTTGCAGGATAGAGATGTCTACAACCAGGGGAATATCAAGTGGATCTTAACACAATACAACACAATGTACCTAGCTTACTTATCACTAATATATAATCCACCTTCTTATAGATCTGATATAATACAATAATGCAATAACAATATATCAAAGACAAAGATAAAGCATCAATCATACACACATAACACCAGATATACGTGGTTTGCCCTCTCCCTAGGACTACGTCCAAAGAACTATGCTTATGATGTATTAAGGTAAAGATGACAGTTCTTATCTGCACTCTCTACCAACGGATCTTCTTCTTCTTCTCTCTTTCTCTCCCCCTCCCGCGCACCCAGCTGCAAGACTTGATCTTCACACCCAACTGAAGATCTTATAATGCCAGAAGGCTCTTACTCTCAATCCTTCTTTCACTCACAATGAAATATTCTCTCAATGAAAAACAATCAATAACAATGCTCAACAATAGTACCAACCCGACCTAGGTCCTCTCGACCTCTATTTATACAATATAGTCCCTCACCGATAGCCTTAGGCTGAAACCTAGGTGCCAAAACCCTAAAATATCAAAACCCTAGGTCAACTTGACCTGCTTTTTCCAGGCTTCACCAGCCTGTCTTTCCTTCCTTCTTGTGCTGTGCTCCAAAGCATCCAATGGTGGATTTTTCCTCTTGATGAGTTGTCCATGATCCTTCTTCCTTGTTGATCTATCATTCTTGATCCTCTCGTCCAATGACTTGCATTTTCTTACTTCGCTCCATCTTTTCGGCTCTTTTTCTTACTTCGACCCAGTGACAGTTACTATGTCTCCCGTGAAGTTTGTTTTTCACCTTTTCTTCCTTGTTCTCTGATTCTTTCCATAACAAAGGGCCAACAAGCCCCCAACATTCACATGTGACTCGTCCAGAGGCACTTTGAATCCATTCCTTTTGTTTTTCTTCGACTTTGGACTTCGCAGGGCAGCCTTGGTTTATGCTTTATGCCTCCTCTCCCTCCTTGTGCAGACTGTATTTTCCATGTCGGGTACCCAATTTCAACTGCACCTGGTACCTAGACCCTTTTCCTCTTGTTTTTACTAAGAGTTGGGAGGCAGTTGGTTGTCATAGTACAACTTCAGTCGACTCCCATTCACCAATCCATCCTTCCATTCTCCCTTCAATGTTTTCAATTGCGCAACTCCTCCTTCTCTAACATAGGCAATCTCATATGGTCCTAGCCAATGTGTTCTAAACTTCCCTGGGTGTCTTATAAACTTATTGTCATACACCAGTACTAAATCACCTTGCTTGAGTGTATTCTTCTTGATGTGCCTGTCATGATATGCCTTCTCTCGTTCCTTCTGGACCTGCTGGTGGAATCCTGCAACGAATCTGTCTTCTTCCAGTTCAACCAACTATGCAAGCCTTTCGTAAACAACACCAATGTCATCCATACCTATAAAAGCATCAATTCTTAAGCTTTGTACCAAGTATTACATCGGGACAACAACGTCGAGACCATAAACTAACTTGAAAGGAGTCTGCATTGTTAATTTCTTTCAAGTGGTTCGATAGGCCCATAGTACTGTAGGTACTCTTAAGTCCCATTCATCGCTATTCACAATGAAAATCTTCGTTAATGTTGTCTCCAAGATCTTATTGAATGCTTCAACTATTCCATTTTCTTGTGAATGGTAAGGTGTGCTCTTCTGATGGTGGACTACAAATTCTTCAGTCAGGGCTTCAACTATCTTATTGATGAAATGTGTGCCTTGATCACTCATAAGGATTTTGGGGCATCCAAACCCAATTATTATGTCATCAAATATAAAAAGCACAACCGTATTTTCACTACAGTCTTTAAATTTTTTGGCTTCAACCCATCTGGTTAAGTGTTCTGTCGCAGTAATGATATAACTTTCTCCTGTGCACTTCCCTGGTGGGTTGATAGGTCCCACGAAGTCAATGGACCATTTTTAAAATGCTTGTAGGGTCATCTACGGTGCTAACAACATTTCATCTCTTCTGGATGGTCTCCCAACTCTTTGGCACACATCACAAGCTCTAGCATAATCCTTAACATCTCTATGTAAGGTAGGCCACCAAAGGCCAGCTTGCAGAACCTTCTGCGCAGTTGCTTTCCCTGCATAATGTCCTCCTGCGATGCCTTCATGAGATTCTGCGAGGATCAGTGGGTGTTCTGCCTCCATAAAAAATATTCTTAGTATCTCATCAGGTCATATCTTGAATAGCTAACCTGCTATCAGTGAAAATTCTACAGCACACACTACTAGCTATTTTTTCTGGAGAATTGTATACTCACTAGGTTCCATTCCTGTTGAGAGGAACTGGACTATGTCTGCGAAATGGTCATCAATATTCCTAATAGTGAGAAGATGTGCATCCAACAATGTATCCTCCAAACTGGTGGGTTCTTCTCCATGTTCTAACCTCAACAAGTGGTCAGGTCCCTTGTTCATTCTTCCTGGCTTAACTATGATCTCAAAATCATATTCTTGAAATAGCAAAATCCATCTGCATATTCGCCCCCCCAACACTGGCTTGTTGACTAGATATTTCAGCATAGAGTGATCTGTGAACATTTTAAAGTGTCCTCCCAACAAGTAGTGGTGAAAGTTTTGCAACACATACACCATGGCTAATCCTTCCCTCTCGGTAGTGGTGTAGTTGATTTCTGCTGTGGATAAATTCCTGCTAGCAAAGGCTAATGGGTGATCGATGTCTCCTTCTCCCGATTGTGCCAGTACTTCTCCCAATGCAATAGAAGACACATCAACGTGCACTTGAAACTCTTTGCTCCAATATGGAAAGACCATAATGAGTGCAGTGACCATCTTATGTTTCAGTGTGTCGAAGCTCTGTTGGCATTCATATGTCCAACCAAACTGGTAGTCCTTCTTCAACAGCTTCTCCATCAGCGTTGTAATTTGGGCATAGCCTTTAATGAATTTCCTGTAATAGCCAGTATATCCTATCACAATGCACAGTTGTTTGACTGAAGTCGGAGGTGGAAAATCAACTATAATTTCAATTTTAGATGGATCAACCAACAATTCTTGCTTGCATACAGTATGGCCTAATAACACTCCAAATGGTGAGAATAATATGCACTTCTTCATATTCAAAGAAATTTGACACTGCCTGCATTTATCCATCATTGGCAATAGACATTCAATATGATTTTTCAACAAATTAAACATAGTCCAATCATCAAAATAAGCTTCTAAACATTTATACAAAAATTCTTTGAGCGCTTCGACCACCACCTTGGAAAAGATAGCCAGGGAATTATTCAGTCCAAATGGCATCACTGTGTATTGGTAGGATCCCCATTCTATGGAAAACATGGTCATGTGGTGGTCCTCCTTGGCAATCGGGATCTGATGGTATCCTGAAAATCCATCTGTGAAAGAATATACCTCCTGGCCTCCCACGTTGTCTAATACTTCATCAATGAATGGTGTAGGGAAAGGGTCATGCAGACAGGCATCGTTCAACTTTATGAGGTCCACACATATCCTGATTTTTCCTGTCTTCTTGTCTTGTACGACCATAGGGCTGATCCACTCTGATTCTTCAATAGGTTCAATAACCCCTGCGTCCAACATTCTGTCGAGCTCAATCTTCACTTTTTCCTTGTATTTCGGGTTTAATCTATAGGGTCTTTGCTTGACTGGCTTCACATCTGATTTCAAAGGTATTCTCATCTATTCCATAGGTCCTTTGATTCCCTTCATATCAGTGAAATTGGTGGGAAACAAGTCCTAATATTCATGCAGTAGCTCTGTAATTTTGTCAATGGTAGCAACATCCCAATAATCTCCAACATTGGCAAGATTTAGTGTATCCTTTGTTCCAATATTGACTTTTTTAATCTTGATTGGATGACCAATAAATGATAGCTCAACTCCTGGACTTTCTACATTTCTTTGGCCTTCTGTTTCAGTAATGTTTACCTTTTTGGGATCATCATTGTCATTGGCATTGATGTTATAGCAACTCTACAATTTTTGGAGAGGCACAATCCATTTGTCCTCTTCTTGTTCCATAGGGAGGATGGATGCCTCCTCGAATACCTTTTGTCTCACGATCTGCAATGATTGGTCTACTGAAGGATATTCACTTTCAAATAAAAGGGTGGTTACAAAGTTCTGAATCATACCTTCCCAATCTGTAGTGACGAGGCACAACTCTGCTTGAAGGTACCAGTTGATAGGAGTCGTGTCCAGTGTGTTAATGAATCTATGCACCCATTGTTCTTGAGGAATGTCACTCCAGGCCTATTCACAGCTTTGCACATGGTCCGTTGGGCAACTTCGACTGGTATATCTTACTTCACAACTTACTTCTTGTGCTGAGAACCATGTTGTCATCGAGGTTCAACATTGTGTCCAGTCTGTGATGTTGCTTTTATGTGTCCCACACCATCTTGCTGGTGTGGCTTTCAGGGCCTCATCCATTGCCAACAATCACTATTGTGTTTGTACAATTGTTTCAAAATCTGATAGGAAGGCTTCTAAAGGGTTCAGACCATCAAATGTGGGTAAGTTACTTACTTCTGTGCCGATCCAATGAACTTCTCTATTTAATCTAGCACATCTTCTGGTAGATACCTCATACATATGGTTTTTCCAGTTCTCCAGTGCTTCTTCTGAATCTGATGAGCATGCGTTGTCACTTCGCCAGCTCAGATTTCCATCAGCTGTAGGGTTGATGTAATATTGTTGTTTGGATGTTAGTTTGTAGATATTCTCTACTTCATATGCGTGGTCTTCTTCTCTGATGGGTTCTGTGTATCTCTGACCTTCATCTAGATCTAAAGGTGCAATGACCCTTAGGCTGTCTCTTTCAAATTTCACGCGTCTCTTCTTCAAATCAACAACAGTAGAGTTGTTGAATGCCCAATCAATTCCTAACAATGCCGGGTAAGGGTAGTTGTCATCAACAATTTCAATGACCTCAAAATCTGTAAAGTTCCTCACTCCGTTGATGTCCACAGGGATATGCTCCAGTTGTCCAAATGGCCTGACAACTTCCTGATTAGCCATTCTAAGCCTTATAGGGGAATAGAATAACCTCAGTTTTCCCATTAGTTCCCAAGTTTGCTTTGTCATGACATTGACCTACGACCCTAAGTTGAGGACCACATAGTCTATTTCATACTCTCCTATTTGAGCATTCAAGTGTAACTCTTTGTTTGTCCTTATCCTTTTACCAATTTGGTGTACTGACCTATTCAACAAGGGGTCTATCTTTCCTAGCTCATATTTCTTGATTAAATTTTGAAGTTCCCTTACAACATTTTCATCCTGGATTAGCTTAATACAAGTATATAGAAATTCCATGAGCTTGCTTACCTGTTTTCCCTCTCTCGGTGAAGCAAACTGATTGAATACCAGTGGCATTCCATATTCTCTTACTTCTGGCCATGTTCTTGATGATGAGCCTTGATCTCTTCTAAATTCTTTCTTTGCATCTTCAAATGTTCATCTTTCTTTCTTGGCATAAAAAGTTTGAGTCTTCTCCACAACGTTTCTGACTCCTGAGTCTTCTATAGTCTTTTCCTGTATCACTCTATCTTCTCCTGTAACAATTCCTCCTCGAGTAATAACAACAACTCTAGGTTCAGCTCCACGAGGTTCAACATATATCAACTACACTTACGGGTTCTGCTGAGGTCCTCATCTTTCTTGAAGATTAGCCAACAGTATGGGGCAATCTTCTATAACATGCTCAAAAGAATTGCAATAACTGCAAGTAGTTCAAGGGTTCTGAAAATCCTTTGCTAGATTTCCTTGCTGCACACAGTTATAACAAATTATTTTTCCTCAGCCTCGGCCCATTCCTCCTCCTCATCCTCATCCTCTGTATCCACCGTGAGGATTGAAGTTTCCTCTTCCTAGGGAGTTGTACTGTGTAGTGTTTCCTTCTTGTTGTACTTCACCTTTTATCTTGTATACATCTCTTGACCTTTCATGCATGAGGTTGTAGGCCCTCTATCATCATGCCCTACTGACTTACAGAAGGTGCAATATAGGTTTGCAGGTGTCTGAACATACTTCTGCATGTAATAGCACTCACCAGGGCGATGTCGGTTTCTGCATACTTCACACCAGGGAAATGTGACTTGCTTCAAGGGGATTGGATCTCTTGAAGCCAGATATTCATGAAATGCAGGGTAGTGTTCCTTATCATGGCCCTCTGATCTGCATCTGACACACCATATGTCTTCTCTTTTGTCCTTTCCCTTATCCTTTTTATGTCTTTGACCTGTAAAGACAAACTGGTCAGCTGGCTCAAGATCTGGCTCATACCTGAGCTAGATTCTCCCATAGGGGATGATTCAAGCTTCATGGTGATCTCCAACACCTCAAAATATGAAGCAATTTTCTATTGCATCAGAGGAACTCTGATGTGTGGTAACAACGCAATGATGAACCATTCTTTGTTCTGTTCATTTGGGATCTTAAAAGTTATTCGACCTGTTAAGGTTTTGAATCTCTGATCGAATTCCCAGACAGGTTCAACAACCTTCTATAACACTCTGAGGACTCTGGTGACTCCGATTTCCTAGTGTCGTTGAAACATCAGGAGGGTTAATTATACTTAATTTAGCAGTCTGCACAATTCCTGAGTTTTCTGGCTCGTCCTGGTGAAGTTCTTTAGTTGCTCCTTCCTTTGGCCTAGCGGGTTTTGGACGTCATTCGTCTGTTAGATCTGCCTCTTCCCCACTGTATAAACCTTCTTCTCCGTAGTTTTTCTTGAATGGGTTCTCAAGGTGAACCCCTATAAACAATCTCCCACTGCGCGTATGTCCAGCTTCTGTGTCTCTGTCGCTGTCTGAATTTTTGAACATTAGCTTTTCTGGCTTCAACCAATCTACTATATCTTTAGAATGTTTTTCTCATGCAAGAGCATCTTGATTCTTAACTTCAGAAAATGAAAAAATTTCCCTCTGGGTCCTTTGAAAAAGTATCTCTTGGCTTGGCTATACAATTCTACTATGTCAACAACAAATTCAGTGATATACCCTCCAATGGTACTATCAAACCAATGATCTATTGCTCTGGATACAACATTGTCGACTCTTTTAACCTTCTAGATCAGAGCGGACATCCAAACCATAGGGGGTCTAGATCTGATCTTGAACTGGGTATCAACTAACCTAGCCAACCACTCAAACAACTCCTGATGGATTCCTCCAATGAATATCTTGTGGATGTTGGTGAAAATATATCTTTGTAGCCAATCTTCATTACTCAACTTAGGGTTCTTGTTTTGGGCTTCAACGAAGTCCCTTTCTTGATATTCTATCCACTTTTGAATCTTTGTATTCGATGGGAACCACATTGACATTCCCTCACGAAGATTCTGGTCTCGACAATGGAACCATTTGTTGGCATAGGGGAAGACCCAGGGTTCAACGCTCAAGAGCGCACCAACAAACCCTAACTACTATCCCTCTCGGCAACTCCTGCGAAGAAGATGCAGTCTCACACAAAGTAGCTATGGGGGGTTGCAGGACATAGATGTATACAACCAGGGGAATATCAAGTGGATCTTAACACAATACAACACAGTGTACCTAGCTTACTTATCACTAAGATCTACTCCACCTTCTTATAGATCTGATCTAATACAATAATGCAATAACAATATATCAAAGACAAAGATAAAGCATCAATCATACACACATAACACCAGATATACGTGGTTCACCCTCTCCCTAGGGCTACGTCCACAAAATTGTGATTATGATGTATTAAGGTAAAGCTTACAGTTCTTATCCGCACTCTCTGCTAATATATCTTCTTCTTCTTCTCTCTTTCTCTCCCCCTCCTGCGCACCTAGCTCCAAGACTTGATCTTCGCACCCAGATGGAGATCTTACAATGCCAAAAGGCTCTTACTCTCAGCCCTTCTTTCGCTCACAATACAATATTCTCTCAATGAACAACAATCAATAACAATTCTCAACAACAGTACCGACCCGACCCAGGTCCTCTCGACCTCTATTTATACAATATAGTCCCTCACCGACAGCCTTAGGCTAAAACCTAGGTCCCAAAACCCTAAAAGATCAAAACCCTAGGTGTATAAAACCCTTGGTCAACTTGACCCACTTTTTCCGGGCTTCACCAGCCTGTCTTTCCTTCCTTCTCACGCGGTGCTCCAAAGCATCCAATGGTCACTTTTTCTTCTTGCTGAGTTGTCCACGATCCTTCTTCCTTGTTGATCTATCATTATTGATCCTCTCATCCAACAACTTGCATTTTCTTACTTCGCTCCATCTTTTCTTCTCTTTTTCTTACTTTGACCCAGTGACAATTACTGTGTCTCCCGCAAAGTTCGCTTTTCACCTTTTCTTCCTTTTTCTCTGCTTCCTTCCATAACCAAGGGCCAACAATGAGCTAGATCAAATTGAAATAAAATTTGAAGGACATGGGGTGGGATTTGATCCACTTATGTGTGTATAGGTTACAAGATAATTTAATATCAAATATCTATGGGTGCAACCACACGTTCGACCACTACCTCAAGGTGTCCCTTGGATTTAGGAAAGCCCTCATGGGAATTGAACCTTTCCCACTAGTGAAAAACTCTTATTATAATATTTTTATTCTATGAACTTTTTAATTCTATTAAAAAATATTGTATTATACTATTAACTATATTATTGACACCATTATTAATACTTTTAATTATTAATATATTCTCTTATTAACTCTATTATTGACATCATTATTAATACTTTTAATTATTATTAATGCTCTTATTACTAAACCTTGTGTTATAACTCTAATTTGCACCATACATGCTTACCTGGCATCAGGCCATCTCAGATCCCTTCTTTGCCAAAGCACTCCTGTAAAACTCTTTAAAAACCTCTTTTATAAGGGCCCACACGCCCTACTCCATTACTGCACGCGTGTACATTCTAGCTAACCTAAAACATCCCACGTGTACCTACAAAAGAACAAAAAAAGGAAAGTTGCCGACGAAACACATAGCTTTGGGTGAGTTAACTGAAACTCCCGGCCATGCATGGCTGAGGGTTCGTCCAAATACCTTGCTTCTTCTAGCCTATAAAATAAGGGTTAGGGGTCCCATTTGGAGGAGGAGAATAAGAGTAAAGAAACTCTACCCAATTGCACATTCCCATTGTCCCAACCCTTTAGCCATCCTTGTGCAAAGAGAGATACAAAGAAAAGAAGTTGGAGGACATTTGAAGAGAAGCCCAGGATCAGGTTCGCAGAGCTGTGGCCGGTCTCTACATTGTAAGTTGATTCATTAAAGTTAATAATAAAGAAATGTTTTTCCCGTCCCACTATATGAGTTCTTCATAGTTTAGTGAGTATATGTTTGAATCTCTAACCCATTAATCTGTAGAACAAATGCATGTAGAGTTTGTTGCTTGTTTTGTACGCAGTTCGGTCTTGGGAGGATAGTTTCTAGCAAGTGATCAAGCGTGAAGAAGGCTCGACATTAAACGTTTGGAACAAGGTATGTTTGTTTAACCATGTATTTGCTTAAAATAAATGGGGATTAGGTCTGGGACAACGGTAGAAAGTAGGATTCTTTCGGTCTTATCTGGATGCATAATATAACCCTAAGTGCTAGTCTGTAGGGGGGTTTCCCACCACAACAGAATTGGCGACCATACTGGGGAAGTCTCTAGGGTTCCTGGGAATATTTTTGGGTATTTTTAAAAGACTGGTTTTCTTTCTTGTTTTTTGAAGTTTCTGCAAAGTCTGAGCTAACAGAGATTTTGGTCTTCCATACCAGCTATCTTTGTTTCTTTTCTTGACTGTGTTTTTTTTTCGAGACCCACAGAGGTACACGTGGCCTGCATAAGGTCTGCACACATGTAGTCGTGCCTTACTTTCTTACAGCCTGCGTGTAAAGGCTAGCTGAAGAAGTAACAATAGCATGTATGATTCCAAAAACATTTTGAGGCAGTCATCCTCTTCCCTGTCAGAATCAGTCATTCTCAGGGGTTTTCTGGAACTCTTTCTAGTCTTGGTTGTTTGCAGTTTATAGCTTAAGGTTCATCTCAGATTGGTTTGTTTTACGAATTTTTTCCTTACATTGTTTTCTTTTTTCTGTTAAAGAAGGTGTCTAAGCCTTCAAGAGATCCTAGTTCTCAATATCAGTGGTCTCTTCCTGGTTTGGATTGTCTGTTTT
Organism: Picea mariana; assembly: GCA_032191745.1. Taxonomy (NCBI): domain Eukaryota; kingdom Viridiplantae; phylum Streptophyta; class Pinopsida; order Pinales; family Pinaceae; genus Picea; species Picea mariana. Next base: position 429,357 of record JASDQU010105291.1, read on the forward strand.
TATTTGTTTCAAAGTTTTAGAGATACATGTGGTCTGTATAAGGCCAACATGCGTGTACATGCCCTCTGGCTCTACACAGCTCGTGTGCACACGCTTGCTGTTGAATTTTCAGTAGTGTACTTGTGAAGGATAGTTTTTGTTGAGGGTGAGGCAGTCATCCTTTCCCTTGACAAGAGTTATACCTCTTAGGTTTTTGAATCTCTGTCCTAGCAGTCAGTAGCTTAGGTTTGATCTCAGCCATAGCTTTCTTTTTTCATTTAAATGTTTTCATCAAAATTTTCTATAGGGTTTTTAGACAAGTGTGAGAGTCCTTTTTTAAGTTGCTAGTGTGTGATTTCTTGAAGTGATTCTTTGTGATATGTGATTAGGCAAGAATTTTTTCTTGGTTTTTTGACTTGTTGATATTTTTCCTTTTTGCTTTGTGAGCATTCAAATAAAAAAATAAAATCTTTCATTTCTTTGTTTGGTTGAAAATTGTTGTTTTGCATTAGTAACTAGGGAAAAGTCTTTGATTTCATAAGTTCTTGATAGTTTACTTACATCATAAGTAACTCGTAGTCGAGTGAAATCCTTCTTTGAGTTTGTTGTTCAAAATATCTTAGAATTTTATTTTTTTTAATTAAAAAAAATAAAAATTTGAAACGTTGTTGAAAATTTGCGTTAAGTGAAGGTTTTTGTTTCCAGTTTTCTGTTCATTTTTAATTTTGTCTTTCAAACATCACTAGTTTCACTTTCATACCCTTTGACATAAGACAAACCATCTCTTCCTCTACAGATTGAGAAGACGTTGGGCGAAACAATCACACGCATCCCCAAAGGCGCGTTCAAAAAAGCTTCTCACAACCCAAACGCAAGGGCCACCCATAATTATTCTATGGTAGAAGATTTATCACAAACTCCTTGTGCGATGTCCTCTTTGGAGGTCCTCCAAAGATGCCCTTCCCAGAGGAAAGCCTTGTTAACCACTTTAGGATCTACCGAGACTTGTAATCTGGGTACAATCATGCTAGATACAACTGACCTAAAACCTTGTCTGCCTTACCACAAAAAAATTTACTCGAAATATCTTTTGAATGGTGGTTGATGAGGGCACCTCGACATGCGTTATGTCGTTGGCATGTTGGCAAGCCGTTGGGTAGCCTGTTTTGTCTCCTCACCTACACTTCTTACTGCTTTCGACGGTTGTTCGTTTCGACCACATGGTATCATTCCCTCTTTCCCAATTCAGTTAGGAGGGAAGACCATGTGTGTCGAGGTAGAGGTAGTCGATGTGCCCCTTGACTATAACATCTTGTTAGGGAGGAGTTGGACTTATGCCATGCAAGTAGTGGTTGCTACAGTTTTCTGGGTCTTGTTGTTTCCACACGAGGGCCATATTGTGACCATCGATCAATTGTATTTTTCCATACCTGACCCTTCATTAGGGGAATCCACGGTCCCGATGATTGATAATCCTCAACCAGGTGTGGTCAATGTAGGGGTTGGTTTGTGCCCATCTTTGATGGGTACCTTCAATTACCCGCCCCCTCAAGGCGATATCAAGTTTATATCCAGTCACCATAGGGTTGAGATTTTTCAAGTTTCGTCATTCCACATGACTTACTTCAATTATCCGTGGATACTTTCTTCCCCATCGACCATGATGGATGGGACAGAGCACCCGGGCATGTCCATGCCCTTGTCCGCAGCTGAAGTAGCGTACTCTATAGTCCAACAAGCTTCAACCAACACTGATCCAACTCTTGCACAAGAGTTCAATCCACTTCTAGAGCCTATTTGGGCTCAGAGTTCTCTCGCTGACATCGATTCATTATACTTAGTCTTGCCCTCTGATGAAGCTATAATTGAAGAAATGACTAGTCTGGACAAACCCTGGGAAGATCTTCAATATAGATCATACTTCCTCCTAGAATTAAGCAGAATCAAAGATGAAGAATTCACCTTGACTATCACGGGAGATCGGTCTTGTCTTATTAATCCCTTAGCTACACACGAGGTTTATGCTAAGGTTAATATGGAAACTATAACTGAAACCTTACCGATCAATATCTCCCGAAACCCTGGCATCATGGAGAATGTTTTCGTCAGAGCTGACTGCTCCCCCAGAGAGATTCAAATCTACACAGATCTTTTTAAAGAATTCTGCGACATTTTTTCCTGGTCTTATGAGGAAATGCCAGGCATCAATCTAAAAATAGTTGAACATGAAATCACAACGTATCCAGACGCCAAGCCTGTCCGGCAGAAGCTTCGTCTAGTTAACCCTAAGAAAGAAGCATCCATTAAGGTTGAGGTTGAGAAACTGATAAAACCCAGTTTTATCTATCCTATCCATTTGACCCAATGGGTGTCAAACCCCGTGTCGATCAATAAAAAACAAGGCACAATTCGTGTATGTACAAACTTCCGAGATTTGAACAAGGCTTATCCCAAAGATAATTTTCCCACACCATTCATCAACCAGATAATTGATGAATGTGCGGGTTGTGAAGCCTTCTCTTTCATGGACTGTTTTTTGAGATATAACCAAATACAAATCAAATCTGAAGACCTGCACAAAACAACATTCATCTGTCCATGGGGTACATTCGCGTATCGTAAGATGCCTTTTGGTCTCAAAAATGCTGGAGCCACCTTTCAGAGGGCCATGTATTTTTCTTTCCATGACCTCAAGCATATAGTCGAGGCCTATTTAGATGATTTAGCATCTCGATCTCGCAAGAGAACGGATCATCCCACACACCTTCGACTTATCCTTGAGCGTTGTCGCTACTTCTGGATTTACTTGAATCCAAACAAGTGGAGCTTTTGTGTAACTTTAGGACGTTTGTTAGGTTTCATAGTGTCAAAAACATGGATCATGGTCAATCCTCTCAAGGTTGAGGAAATAATTCAGTTGCCCCCCCCATGCACAATCCTTCAACTTCAGAGTCTACAGGGCAAGGCGATTTTTCTAAGATGCTTCATCGCTAACTATGCCGAGATCACCAAGGGCTTTATGCACTTACTTAAAAAAGACATTCCTTTTTATTGGGACGATGTTGCTCAATGCTCTTTCGTTGCATTGAAACATGCACTCACAACTTCCCCTCTGCTCCGGCCACCTAACTATAACAAGGATTTCTTATTATATATGGCCACAGTAGAGTCAACCATTGGCATGGTATTAGTTGAGGAAGATGACTTGTTCTTTGAATATGTCATCTATTACCTGAGCTGAGGCCTCGTAGGACCGCAACTCAATTATTCTCATATCGAAAAACTTGCGCTGGCAGCAGTCCATGTTGTTCAACGGTTCTGTCATTATGTTTTGTTTCAAAAGACCACCGTCATTGTTGTCGTGAATCCATTTTAGTACATGTTGAAACGACAGGTAATAGGTGGAAAGATCAGTAGATGGATAGTCGTCCTCTAGGAGTTTGACTTAGATTTCATTTTAACAAAATCCAAAAAGTCACTGGTCTTCGCAGAACTTATTTCGGAACTTCCGGTTGAGTCAGGTGATCTTGTGCCTGAAGATTTGCCTATAAGAGGAGATATGTTTTTTATCACCTCTTCAGATCCCTAGTATGGAGATATACTTATCTATCTCTAGACTTTGAAGTGCCCCACCACTTCTTCTCATGATGAGCGTCGACGCATATGCCATCAGGCTAAGAATTATCTCATACTTGATGATACATTGTATCAGAGAGGTTTATACTGCATCCTATGTCGATGTATCACTCACAAAGAAGCAGTTATTGTGCTTAATGATTTCCATACCCAAGCTTGTGGCGGTCATTTTTCTGGGTTGGAAACAACCCAAAAGATTCTACGTGCAGGTTACTTCTAGCCAACACTTATCAAAGATTGTATCGAATCGGTCAAGAAGTGCCACCCATGCCAAATATTCTCTTGGAAGATGAGGGCACATCTCGCTCCCATGTTTCCTGTCATCACAGTTGGTCCCTTCACTAAGTGGGGGATTGATTACACTACATGCAACCCTCCTTCAGCAAGGGGGCACTGCTATATCATCACAGTTGTAGACTACTTCACAAAGTGGGTTGAAGCTATGCCAACGTTTAAAGATGATGGAGAGACTGCAACTCTCCTTTTATTCAATCATATATTAGCAAGGTTCGACATCCTGAGGGAGATTGGCATTGACCATGGTAGTCACTTTCAGAACCAGATGATGACTGAGTTAACATCAAAGCTTGGGTTATGGAAAGAACATTCATCATCCTACTACCCCCAAGCAAATGGTCAGGTGGAAGCTGTAAACAAAACTCTTAAGACCATTCTACAATGAACGATCAACTCAGCCAAGTCAAAATGGAATTTGATGTTATACTCGTCATTATGGGCTTACCGAACGTCTGTTAAGACTGCAAACGGTTTCTCACCTTTTCAACTCGTATATGGGCTGGAAGCAGTCTTTCCTATCAAATGTTAGATCCTGTCCCTAAAGTTGGTAGTACAATTATTTCTCGACACTTCTCCACTTGAAGAATGGTTAGTATACCTTGAGCAGCTCAATGAGCAACGTCGTGATGCGGTCCTGGCCAATGAGACTCACAAACATAAATTTAAGTGTCAGTATGATAGGTCTGTTCATCCTCAGATTTTCTCTGAAGGCGACCTTGTCCTGGTCTATGACCAAGATAAGGACCTCCTGGGGGCAGGAAAATTCAAACCCATGTGGTTCAGACCTTTCATCATAAAAGAGGTTTTAAAAAAGGGCGCTTATCATCTAGTTGATTTTGAAGGGAATTCTTTGGCGGAGCCTAGAAATGGGCTCTACCTGAAGAATTATTAGTCATAGGCAGGTCACTATGGGTAACTTTTTGTAACATATGTATAGTCTTTGTACTATTACTTTCTAGTTTCTTTTAGTGTTATGGACGTGTCGTTAATGTTATCTTTCATCACTGTGGCAGATGTCAAGTGATTTTGAGGTGTTCATTGGGTATGCAGACGGTGCTAGCTGGCACACTCAGAGGCTTGCCTCTGTAACTTGGGTAATCTTTACATCTCAAGGCCAGTTATTATCTTCCAGAGGTATATGCTTAGGTGATACCAAAAACAATGTCGCTGAGTATAGTGCAGTTATTGAGTTGCTTCGTGACGCTTTTTCATTTGGTATCTCTCATCTCCAGGTCTATCTTGACGCTCAACTGGTTGTGTCTCAGTTAAACAGAGTATACTGGGTTCATGATCCGACTTTACACCGATGATTCCTTAGGGTACATCTCTTAGAATGAAACTTTGATTATATTACATATTTTCATGTTCCTAGGAGATTAAACCAAGTTACAGATACTCTAGCTAATCAAATTTTAGATTGGCATCTTGCACACGCATGAAAGAACATTCACATAAACATGTAAATACATTTTTTACACACATGATCCATAAGACACAAAAGACATATAAATCCATATATAATATCATAAAGTAACCAGAGTACACAAATGGACGCAAGTGCCTCAAAAATATGACCAGCAACGAGTCATGGGGCTTATGCCCTCAAAAAATATATACAAGTAGTGTTGTGGCACGTGAAATGTCTAACTAAGGTCAGGGCCTATGGGCCTTGTTATAGTGATCCACAACATTGGCTAAACGCTGAAACAACTGGACCCACGTATGTGGTGCCCCCACTACATGAGGCTGCATAGATGGTGGTAGGTCCTCAATCTTTGCCATAGGGACCGTGCGAGTGAGCGCAATAAAATTCCGCTCAACTCATCTCAATACCCTCTCAGCCTCCCTGGCTGGAAGATCTCCTGCTACTGCTGGTCCCCCTGTGGCGGCAGGTGCGGCCCCTGGCCGAGGACGATGCTTGTTCCTCACATAGTCAGTGGGTTGTACTAGTCCCACATCTTCACACAATGAACACATATCCGTCAAATACTCTGGTATAACAAAAAAAATGATATATATAACAAAAACAACATAAAAATTACATATGTTTGACAAAAAAAAAAAAAACAATGATGGAGACTTACCCATCTCTCCTCGCTCCTCACTAGGAGGTACAGGTATCTCAGGATCCCTCAAAAAATCAATCCCTGCATATGGGTAATCCTTGATAACTGGGATTTGTCGTGACATCCAGGAAAAGAAATCATCATCGAAGGACTCATTAGTCCTTCCACCACCCTGTCATGGAAACAACACTACCCATCTACACATAGTAGGAAGAGTGGCCTGATGTCCTTGTACCACTACTCGAGGACTAAAACTTGGAACTCTCTCAAAGAAAAATGAGCACAGAACGGTCCTGAACCCAAAGTTCCATTGTGTCTGCAAATGATAATATGTCAACTGCCTCTTCATACACTCAAGAAATGTGGTACTCCAATCAAATATTTGTGCATTTAAGCATTGGACTACATAGTTCATCTGTGCATGGGACGCCTGATGTAGAGCCATAGAACCAATGATTCTCCCAATAAGCAATACTATCGTCTGTAGCGATAAGTTAGTAATCTTGCTTATGGGCACTTGTGAGCTAGAGCGGTCTATATCAGCCTCACAATATAGACCTATCAATTCCGCTATGTTATGCGGCCCTGAAGGAAAAGTTCGAAAGTTGACTGGTTCCCCTCTCCAGGAGAGGCCAGTCAAAAAATAAATGTCCTCGGTCATGGGCACCAGTGATTGCCCCTCTAACATGAATGCCTCTGCATCTGGATGCCAGTAGTCAACCAAGGCATTTAGTAGCCTAGGTTGTGCCCGCATAAAAGGACATAGGAAAAACTTGAGTAACCCACATTGCATCAAGTCAGCCACAACATTGGGGTCTTCCCCGACCAACTCACTAACCTCTTCATGCTCTCTTTCTTTCCAGTGGACATACATCTTGCAAAACACCAAGGTTCAGGAGAGTTAACCCTTGATTTTTAAGCCTTTTTCATTTAATAAGGGGGTCCACGTGGGCTGTAATAGTGACAGTCACGTGTACACGCATGCAGAGTTTACTATGACTGAATGTACATGTGGCCTGTCCTAAGACAACCCGTGGACCTAGGGCTGACCTTTTAAAGGCCGACGCCCCCCAAAAAAATGAAACCTAAAGAAAAAATAAAGACTTAAAATGAAAGATAAGAGAGTTTGTACTTACTTGGTCCAGACAAAAGTTCATTTCATCCACTGTAGCTCCCAGAATCACCACTTTTATCAAAGGGGGTCTTTTTTCTCGATAGTCAATTTCCAAATCAACAATGGTGATAATGCGCTACAAGCTTCTATTTATAGACTTTTTGGCCTCTTTTTGTCACTTTTTTGACCTCCCTTATCATTTTGTTTAAACCAAAAACCATTTAGAGTGATTCAGGAGTTGCATGGGAGGGATATGATCGGGTATTGGGACATTTTTTTGGAGTTTTGGATAATTTTCGACGATCCGTGAAATTTTTTTCCAAGGATCAACTTGAGCATGTAGGTTAGGTTTCTACCCTGACTTCTGTATCTCGTTGTCTTTTTCCTTTGCCATAGGATTGATCCCATCAGGTTGTGACACAGAACCATCATAGCTTCTTTAGAAGTGCCGCGACTTGGTGGTAGAGCTTACCGGAACATGGATGCCCTAGGTAGATCATGGTTGCATTATGGTATCCATTTTGTTTCTAATCATTGTAGGCTCGAGAGTCCTTGTTGTTTTCCCTGATTATGAGTTTGAGCCTCATCTGCATGATTCCTTTTCATTCTTGACCTCACCCTCGGGACTCCCAAAAGATATAACGGGTCTTCTTTTAAGCCCTTTTCAGACCCTATAAACATGAAAAGATAGCCGAGCAATCTTGTGGCCTTTCACACTCGTTAAACTAAAATTTGAAGTCACGTCTGTCCGGCAGTAGTTTACCCCTTTTTCAGTCCGGACGATCAACTGTACGAACAAAGGTATACTCTATGGAACTTTAGTTCTCTAGAAGAGTACCCTCATGTATAATTTTACCCCTTTTTCGAGCCTGAGGGACTAAACTTACGAAAAAGGAACCCCCTCGGAGTCCATAGTTAAGCTCTTTTCAGACTCCCTAAAATTGAAAAGATCGCCGAGTGACCTTATTCTTTCACACTCGTTAAACTGGTCCAGAAGAACATTCCTGATGGAGTCCATAGTTAAGCTTTTTTCAGACTCCTTAAAAATGAAAAAATGGTCGAGTGATCTTGTCCTTATTACACTCGTTAAAATGGTTTTGAATAGACGTCTTGTCAGTGCTAGTTTACCCCTTTTTCAAACCGAATAGACTATATTCGTAAAAGGTACCCCAATGGAGTCTCATTTTATGTTTTTTCAGACTCTCTAAATATGAAAAACCACCGAGCTTACCTTTTCTAGGCTTGTTAAACTTACATCGAAGGATGTTACCATTGTGTGTCTTATTAATTGCATTTGCATACCCGTGTCTTTGGCCTAATGCCAACTCCATGTTTCTCTCAACTAAACCATCTAAAGCATGCCTTATACGTAAGCCCTGTAGCATTTTACCTCTGCGTCTTGACACCTTTGGCCCCTGGAGGATTTTTCCCAGGTGTCCTTTTCTTGCATATGTCTCTTTGTCCTAAACATCCCTGTGTTTCGTGCACTTGGAACTAGTATGTTTGTGACACTCGATTCTCCTTTGTAACGTAACATTCTTTTATTCTTTTTCCAAAATTATTGAAAAAGACAAAAAAAAATCAAATATACCCCAAAAAGAGGAAGGGAAAAGTATTTTCTTTATTGGCAGCATAATGAGTCGCCCTTGGATAAAGCACATCTGTCCATTTGTTCTTCAAACTATGGGATGCAATACGACCTTAGGAAGTTGTTCTCGCTACATAGAGTTGTGTCCTCCTCCATTTGGTTATTCTTCCAAACATATGGAGAGTTTGCATTGCCTCCTGCTTTGCAAACTTGTGATTAATGCCATGCCGCCTAAGTCTCATCATTTGTTGTGTTGTTGTCCGAGGGAAGTTTCTACCAAGCCTGAGTTAGCCTCTCTGCAATTTGTCTCTTTCCCTCATACTTGACCATCCCGAATGTCCAATCAAGTCTTTGTTTGAAATCAATGAAGCCTTCATTTTTATCATCAAGATTCTCTAGTCCATGACCAACGAGCCATCGAAGACCTCTGGGTAGTGACGTCGTACACTCATATTACACTCCTACCCGAGTTTTGAAGATTTGGAAGTTGTTTCTCGAGCTCTCAAGACCTCATCTCCAGCCATCTGGCCTTATCAACTTCTGATAAGATGGATACTCTACATGTATATCTTTTTTATTTCGAGATGTAGCTCCACTGTGTATTGTTCGCGGCTACACTTTATATAGTGATATGACATGGATCTATAGTGTATTTGATTGGTAGCCATGAATTTATTCTATCCCGAGCATGGGTATGCCCGCCTCGGTGAGACATTTGTTATTTTGCAGATGGCACCTCCCGGTTCCTGGTCCCTGGGCTCACTTGTTCAACACATCAGTAAAGATTGGTAATGTATTTCGGCCATCAGATTCTCTTTTGACCTCACACATTAGGGGGCATCTGTTATAACCCTAATTTGCACCATACATGCTTACCTGGCATCAGGCCATCTTAGATCCCTTCTTTGCCAAAGCACTGCTGAACAACTCTTTAAAAAACCTCTTTTATAAGGGCCCATGCGCCCTACTCCATTACTGCACGCGTGTACATGCTAGATGACCTAAAACAACCCGTGTGTACCTACAAAAGCACGAAAAAAGGAAAGTTGTCTACGTAACACACAACTTTGGGTGAGTTAACTGAAATTCCCTGCCATGCATGGCTGAGGGTTCGTCCAAATACCTAGCTTCTTCTAGCCTATAAAAGAAGGGTTAGGGGTCCCATTTGGAGGAGGAGACTAAGAGTAAAGAAACTCTACCCAATTTCACATTCCCATTGTCCCAACCCTTTATCCATCCTTGTGCAAAGAGAGATACAAAGCAAATAAGTTGGAGGACATTTGAAGAGGAGCCTAGGATCAGGTTCGTGGAGCAGTGGCCGGTCTCGACATTGTAAGTTGATTCATTAAAGTTAATAATAAAGAAATGATTTTCCCATCCCACTATATGAGTTCTTCATAGTTTAGTGAGTATATGTTTGAATCTCTAACCCATTAATCTATAGAACAAATGCATGTAGAGTTTGTTGCTTGTTTTGTATGCAGTTCAGTCTTGGGATGATAGCCGCTAGCAAGTGATCAAGCGTGAAGAAGGCTCGACATCGAACGTCTGGAACAAGGTATGTTCGTTTAACCATGTATATGCTTAAAATAAATGGGGATTAGGTTTGGGACGATGGTAGAAAGTAGGATTCTTTCGTTCTTATCTGCATGCATAATATAACCCTAAGTGCTAGTCCGTAGGGGGATTTCCCACCACAACACCTTGTTCTTTGATCTTTTTGTTCTTCTTTCTTTTCTTGGTTTCTCTTTGCATTTTTTAGTCCAACTTTATTCTTTTATAATAACACTATATCATGACTTGTTTATATTACTGTTATTTTTATTGACTTTTAATTCAGTATTATTATTAATTTCATTATTAATCTTATTGTCAGTGTTTCATGGAAACCTGCACAGGAGATCTAGCTAAAGAAAGTACAAACAAATCTTATCAAGAAAGGAAGAGAGATTCAATATGGAAGAATGAGAAAATATATAAACACTACTCCAATGAGCTAATGATTGATACATAGATCATGATCAATATGATACAATGAATGAGTGGAATACACTCATATATAGGGAAAAACATTCCATAATTAAGAAAAGAAATCAAGCAGTTAGTTTTCCTTAGGAATGCATGCATGCATAATAGTGATGGTAAAAATAGAAAGTCTAAAATAGAACTAGTCAGTTAACTCCCACTGAACTAGTGTGTCGAAAATAGAAATTTCTCCAACACCCCCCCTAGACATCACTATGGAGTAAAAAATGAGTCCCGACTACTAGGCCATTTTAGGTACTCATGTACAATGCAACTAATGAACATTGAATAAAAGTGAGGAAAGAGGGAACACCACGTGGTAACAAAACCCCCCCTCAAAAGATAATGTATCAAAAGAAGAAAATAACAGCTTCTAGACAACTGTGTTCTTCACTGCAAGATGATCCTGCAAAGTATGAAACTTCTTCTCACTGAAAGTATTCGTGAAGATGTAAAATTTTTTATGGATCTGATGAAGTCATTTGGCAACCTGCCAGGCCTTGTACCTCTTGATCCGGTGGACCCATCTGCACCTGAAAATATTCCTTTCTGGTGGACGTGGAACCAGATTCCAAGTCTAGTTCTGTAGGAGTGAGTCATACTCCTTATGCATGGCTGCTTTCCATAATGGATTTCCCACAACCCTATTATAGTTCTGTGGATCAGTAGATTGAACCATATAGAAATGCATGGGCATCACAGGTTATGAAGTTGAAATTACATGAGAAAGCTCCTCATGCTAAGATCGAGACATCCTCGAATCCAATGGATTCCCTTCAACATTACTTGTTGCCTAAAGTGTGGTATGTTCCTTCTTGGGCATATGTTGAAGCTTCGACACTGGCTTCTTATCTAATTGTACTACCTACTTATTTCCATGTACAAAATCTAGGTGTATGGAATCATCTCTGATGTCTGAAATTGATGGAAGAACAAGAGTATATGCATGTTGCACTGGAGGTTCATGCAAAGTACTCTCTTTATGTGTAAGTAGAATAGAGGAGTCATCATCAGAAAACTTAGTGAATTTATACAACCTTGACTTTTGATCCACCTCACCAATTGCAATGATGGAATTGCCATGCATATCAATTACTGAAACTGAATCTGATGTAAATTCAACCTTTTTAACTTTTCGAGAGATCTGATAAACTGAGAGAAGATTCATAGAAAGCTTTGGAACATGTAAAACATTGTCAAAACTGCCATTGTGGAGTTCCACTCTCCCTTCTCTTGCTATTGCTACTAGAGTATCATCCCCCATGAGAATAGGGGGTCTTGAGCATGGAATCAAAGAAGAGAAAAATTCCTCTTTCGCTTCCATATGATGGGATGCACCATAATCTATAATCCATGAATTAGATGAGGAATTAATTGCAACCAGAGCATGATGATTACCTTTCTTACGAGCATGATCTTCTTCCTTCTTCTTCTTGACTCCCTCTGGAATGAAGTTTCCAAGGTTGTTCTGTTGAAGTGTCTATGCCATAAGATTGATCTATTTCTTCATGCATGTGGATTCTTCATGATTCGGTTTAATGCAGTAAGTGCACTAATTTCCCTTCTTCTTCTTCTTCTTGGAATCTGAAGAGTTTTTGGAACCCAAAGAATCATTAAAGGGTTTGGAATATCCCTCCTTTCCGTTATGTTTGGATGACCCTTTTCCATCATGCATGGTGAGTGCATGTGATTTGGAATATTTCATGAGACCCATCTGTATGAGTTTTGTCTGCTCTTGTGTAAGAGACTCAATGAACTGATCCAATGTAGGCATTTTCCAATTTGTTCCAAGAAGACATCTGCCAGAATGGAAATTGGAGACATATACAATGTATTCTGGTCCTATCTTGGCCAAGATTTTTAAAATAAGTTGTTTCTCTTGTGTAGACTTGTCAATACCACATTCACCCAAGCTCAAAATCAAGGATTTAAATTTAGTAAAGAAATCCTGTATATTATCAAAACTTTTAGGGTCTAAGGTATTCAACTCTACCTCAAGCATATGACCACGCATCTCATCCTGCTTTCCAAAGAGTCCTTCCAAGGTGGTTCAGATCTCTTTTGGAGTCTTGCATGTGGAAAAATGAAACCATAAATCAATGGAGATTAACTCAAGAAGTAGTCTTGTGGCCTCATCCTTACGGTTCTCCCATCTGGTCTTCTCAAGCGCTAATGTAGGTTTTGTTTTTGTCACCATTGTCAAATTATATAGTCCTTTTCTATTGAGTTGGAATGCGGCCTTCAGCTTCCATTCAAAATAGTTGTACAACATGAGGATTATATCCAAACTTGATTGAATAATTTTCTTCGTCTCCATCCCTGCTATTGATTTTGAAAATATCTTGAAAACCCAGATCATGGATTCTGAGATATGATTGGCGGTTCTATGGAAGCTAAAAATATAATAAAACAACTATATTTCCTAAAATATGATGTGGGTTTTGGGGATTTTTGGTGAGCATGAGMGTCCCTGTGTTATATGTCTCTGTTACAAATTGCAGCCCGACCCAAATCACGAATTTTGAGATATGTCTATTTTACTACAGAAACCCTAATTTTTGGAGGCTGTTGAATCRTTGCACCCTTAAAGAAGGCTACAGTGCGGCGATGCTAAATTGTCACACCCTATAGTAGGATTCAAGTGTGGTGATTGTGAAAACACTGAATCGTCACACTCCAGATGAAGAACACATTGCAACGATGCTGCACCTGCTCTGTGTATAGGCWGCAACGATGCTAGGAAAAAGAAAATTTTGTAAGTCTGAGAGTGACTGTCACACCCTTCCACAGGGATAGGCCGCGACAATTCCAATTGTCGCACCTTTTGATAGGGATAGGCCATGGTGATTGTGGAATCTAGGTTTACTCAAGGACTCTTTCGCTCTTCTCTGTCTTGTTTGGGTTGCTTCAAGCAGCTCGGCTCTGATACCATGTCAGTGTTTCATGGAAACTTGCACAAGAGATCTAGCTAAAACAAGTACAAACAAATCTTATCAAGAAAGGAAGAGAGATTCAATATGGAAGAATGAGAAAATATATTCACACTACTCCATTGAACTGATGATTGATACATAGATCATGATCAATCTGATACAATGAATGAGTGGAATATACTCATATATAGGGAAAAACATTCCATAATCAAGAAAATCAATCAAGCAATTAGCTTTCCTTAGGAATGCATGCATGCACAATAGTGATGGTAAAAATAGAAATTCTAAAATAGAACTAGTCAGTTAACTCCCACTGAACTAGTGTGTCGAAAATAGAAATTTCTCCAACACCTATTATATTAATGATTAGACGAATAAATACTACTATTAATAAAATATATAATATGATATGTTTATAATATTATTAATACTATTATTTACTTAGTACTATTATTTTTGTCCTTTTTATTATCTCTTCTTTCTTTGTAGGTTTTCTTTCTCTAATTGTCTCCTTTCTTTTTTTACTTTAGTTTGTCTTACTTTTATTATATAATTTAATTTTACTCTTTTTTTTTTTTTAAATTATATTAATTTAAAATTCTTTTTTCTTATTTTTTTTGGGTTAATTTTCAGCTTTTCTATAGTATAATATTTTATTTATTTGGTTTTGTAGTTGATTTTGGTTAATCTTTTAGTTTTTTTCCTGTAGTCAATAATGTATCTTTTTAGGGTTCTATGTTCTTTTCATATTCATTGGTGGGTTGCCATATTTTGATACCGACTACTTGTCTCAATGCTGGATTTGGTTCGCGATCCAAAACATTGACAATACAAAGATGACTATTGTGAATTTTTTAAGTATTTATAAGAATCAACATAAGCCAAAGATACAACCAAGAGACCTTGTCATAAGTTTTGTATAGGTCCAACTTGATGATCGCAATAGGATACTAAGAGAGATTGATAGTGTGGAGACCCTCCCGTGTAGAGCTTATGACTTCATGAGTCTTCCTCCCCTTAAGAAACCTAAACTGGTAAGGGGAGATAAACCTAGAGAGAATGGGCTTAAGTCTTATAGAAATGATCTTAGAAATAATTGTGTACACATAATTACATAATGATATTGGCCTAAAACCATCAAATCTCTCTAGATGATCAAACTTGGGGATAAGGGATATAAAGGTGGAGTTGATACTCCCAATAACCTTCCCCGATAGTCTAACATCTTCAGTTACCCTTAATAAATATTCCCCAATCAACTCAAAGAATTCCAAATAAAATTCATTAGTCCACCCATCTGGGCCAATACTTTTATCCTTTTGAAAAGTATTAAAACAATGAGTAATTCATGCTTGGGTACTATCTTATACATATTTTCATTATCCTCCTCATCCACCATCCTAGGAAAATAAGAACCACACTAATAATTTCTCCTATGTTTTCCCTCTTAGGATCCTTAAAAACATTGATGAAGTATTGCACCCCTAGGTATGCCAATTCCTAAAAACCTCAAACCTTATCTCCTTCTCGATTAGACAGTTCCCAAATGGTATTTTGACTTTTCCTAAACCTAAAATAATTATTGAAAAGTTTGGTATTCTCCCCCCCTTGGTCTAGCCAAATGACCCTACTTTTTTATTTGCCAATCATTCTCCTTGTACAACAAAAAATTACATTTTTTGGATTCTAGAAGTTTGATACTATTCAACACTTCTTCACTAAATAACCATTCAACATTTTCTTTAAAAATCCTATCTAGATTATGTTCTGTTAATTAAGGTTGGTTTTCATTGATGTCAACCCTTGAAGAAAGTCTGGTAGAAAATTTCGGTAGCATAAAGGTTTGGGAAATGGACCCAAGATTGTTTGATGTAAAGATGACTCATTATTGTCTTGTCATGGTTGATAATAAGTACACATGGATGAACTCCAAAGTGGTCCCCTTATGGTGAAACCCCTCACAGGAAGACGCTTTGTGGATTGAGTTATCCTAGAAGCATGGTTATAGAACCCGTGCTTGATTGTGGAATAATGAGATGAAGATCAACGAATTTGTCAGTGAAACTATCCTAGATGGATAGTGATTGTCATGCCATTTTCAGTGGTATGTAGAATGTCACATAACTCCTCACGGTTAGAGAGTTATGGCCATGCAAAGTTGGAGAACCCTCATGAGTCATCTAGAAGCCCCTAAAAGTCAAAGTGTTTGCAAAAGAAATTATTTAAATAATAAAGTAAATGGAGAACTCCCTAAAATAAGGAAAGTGTAATGCTACATGAAAGTATAAATAAGAGGCAAGGCTCTCTCATTTAAACACACTCGAACATATTGAATATCTTTTGTTGTGTGAGGCTTATTGCAAGTACTCATTGATACATCTGAAGTTGTGAAAGTATGAGGTAGTACAAAGGGTTGACGGTGGAATTCTCGAAATTACAACAAATACTAAAAAAACCTATTTTCTGAGGTGTGCACGGGCTGACAGTGTATTAGGGTGTGTACATGTTGTTAAAGCCATGGAAACTTGAGAAGATGAAGATGCAGAGGTTCTAGATTCTAAGATCAAGCTCCCAGGAAGGTCTATAGTGCTCAGATACATCAGATCTATCCATTGGTTCAAAAGGTATGTCTTATTTCTATGAATAGTTGGATTTTGATGTATGCATGAGAAATGGTTATGGAGATTTGAGGATTCTCCCTAGAGAGACTAGTGGCTACATGGGATCTTTTGTATAAGTCATATCTACAGAAATACAGTGCTGGTATATTTATCATTAATACTTCTTGTTAAGGCACATCTTGTATTTCTTAGCATATGGCTAAGGGTTTTTGTGGTACATGGTTGAGAGCTTGTATTTGTGAAGTGCTTGATGTATTGAGAGGCTGAATATCAGAAAGGGTTTGATGACTAGATCATGTGAGGGTTATTATAATTTTTCATGATTACACACACCTATATGGCACATGACTAGAGAGAGATATATATGTTTTGGGTAAAGGTTATGTATGAGGATGCATGCACAGGGTACCATTACATTCTGGATACAATGACATGTTACAGATCTATGTGAAAGAAGTTACATAGGGTCAAAACGTTTCAAGAGAAAGAAAACCCTAATTTTCAGAAGGCATACGCAGGATGCATAACAGTTTGGTCGCGTACATACGCGGGATGCATAACAGATAGGGCACATACATACGCGTGTTGCAGAACTATAGGTTGCGTACCTGTTTTATTTTTTTGATACATGTTTAGTTTAGGTACATATTGATTACAGGTTGGATGCAGGTCAACGGTACATATTGATACAATTGTACAATGGTATATCTCATGGTGATAGTGTGACAGTGGTTCCATCATTCTACTTCTACTTCAGGGCAGTTGGACGGGGCAAGGACAGGTGGTTGTAGCCACCTTTCGGTTGTAGCCGAAGAACATAGGGGATTTAGCCTTCTTCTAGTTGTAGCCAGAGAATTGGGGAGTTGGATCTTCCCTCAGGTTGTAGCCTGAGAAACTAAGGGGTTGAATCCTCCTTCCAGCTATAGCTGGAAAACAAAGGAAGTTGGTGCTTCCAATGAATGTAATTCTTCAACACATATAAGAAAAAGAATTCCACATTTTTCTCCCACTTTGGGTTTCCACGTAAAAACAACGGTGTACTATGTATGTGTGTGATTGCTCATTTGTTCATTTTTTATTTACTCTACAACTATTAGATGATAATGCTACAATGATATAACACTTGTATTTTTGGTGAAAAATGATTAAATTTCTCTATTACTTATTCACCCCCCCCCCTTTCAGTAATCCAACATGTTCAACATCCTTCAACTGACTATCCCTAGCCTTGTACTTCTCTTCTTCCCAAAATGCAACTTTCTCTTTCACCAATTTTAATGAGCTAGTAAACTAAGAACATGCATAATCATCCAAATTTCCATCATAGTGCTTCAAATAGGCTTTTACCAAATCCTAAAAATCATATTCACCAAACCAACTAGATTGTATTTGAAAGGGGCCCCATGATTAGAGGTTCCCTGAACCAATTCCAACATAAATGGGAAGTGGTCCAAACATTAGGAAGAATCAACTCATGTCCTATACATTTCCACCTTTTCCAACAATGCATGATGTACTAGAAATCTGTCCAATCATTTGGAAACCACTTCCACACCTAATTTTTTGTTTAACCAAGTAGGACTTAAATCAATAGGTTCAATATCAACCCAAGCTACCTTATAAAACTATTCAAGAAATAAATCTACCATCCTATCTTGTCTTGCAAAGGTACCTTATATATCACCTCTATTCAGGGTGAGATTCAAATTTCCCCCCACAATCAAATTTTCAACCTTTATCCATTGTGAAGATAAAAAATCAGTTCAATTTTTTTTTTCCCTCGTAAGGTTCACACACATCGATCAAGGTAAATTCCATTCCAAGACTCTTGCTAAAAACCTATATGCTAAAACCTGAACACACAAAAAAGGATTTAATTAATGAAATGTTCCAACTCTAGCCAGTAACGAGACCACTAGAAAATATTTTTGCATTCGGAGACAAGAATCCCATACCACAAAGGAATATTCTTTAGATCCCTAACTACAATATCCCCTTTTCCCATGGTTTCCTGAATAAAAATCACCTCAAGCCAATTTACATCCACCAATCGTTTGAGGGCCAATGTTTTGTCTAGGCCCCCCAAGCCACGAATGTTAATGGGTATGGTCAACATGGTTTAACCCCACCATGGGTTATCCCTACTCTATGAACCCAAGTAATAAGTCTTTTCCTACCCTGATTAACTTATTTAACCTATAGATTTTCTTCCAAGCTTTTGACCCCTAGGCTCCTTTAGTATATCCAATCCCAACCCCCCATAAACCAGAGAATCATGAGAGGAGGTACGAGGTCTCAGGTGGTAATGACCTCTTCATTTTTTAGGAAAATGAATCTCAGGGATAATCCTCTCTACATAGTTATCCTTATCAAGTGAAGGATCTGATTCATGGAGAGGTTAACAAAAACAACCTCCCCTCTTCCTAGTCCAACTTATGACTTGGATGACTCTAAAATGTTTTCCATTACCCCCTCGACTTCATCCTACCAATGATAAGAATAACCCTCCCATGATGCCATTCAATCAACAAACTTCTTATCAAACAATGATGAAGGAATTAAAGTAGTATTACTTGGAGGGTGCACACCCAAACTCCATAACATATCCAACTTTTGTAGTTGAGAAGGAAAGAATTCAAAAATACCGAGACCTATTGGGTCTTCCTCCTTATTGCCTTCCAATTGATGAGAGACATAAATTAAGGGAATATAAATGTTTCCAGCCATCAAACCCATATTTGTTGAAATTTCTTCCTCACCATCAAGTATTCTCCCATCCCCCACAACTTCACCCTCAACATGGCCCACCGAATCAACATAAATGTGAGCAACTACTTATGGAAGAAAAACTCGATCCTCCCCCCTACCAAAATTTTCCTCGTTTTTTACCCAATGATGTCACATAAAAGACTTGTCACAATCATGAAGAAAATGGCCATACTAGTGGCATCTGACACAACTAAAAGGGGAGTTCACTTAATCCAGGATATGGTTATACGATTTATCACCAATCACAAGATCCATTGATTCAAATAAGCCCTAACTAACATCAATTTCTATTAGAATGCCATAAATAGATCAAGCATTACAACATTTGTAACAAGCATTCGACATAATGAACTTACCCAAGGTATCACCAATATCCCACAAAGCATGCTCGAACCACATCTCTAAAGGAAAACCCGTTAATTTTACAAAGACTAGAGTACTAATAGAGAATTTCTCCTTTGCACTGAAATAAGGATGTTGGGGTTTGATGGATAGGTATGCCTTGTCCAAAAACCAATTTCCTTTTAGAATATTTAAGGCATCCTTGTCACACCTAAAAATAAAGTTTAAACCTAAGTTAGCATTTTGTGAGAAAATAAAATATAGGGCCATACCCTAGAATAAGATCCCACTATAACTAAATCCATTCATTCAAATGCACCATGGAAAATATACAACCAAGGAATTTTCTCACCAATGTCTTCCCTACTAACAATCCAATGTGATCCACTTGTATATCTTCACCGACAACTAGAGAAATAACACCTCCTCGAGATTTAATCACCTCTTTCTTCTTCTTCCCTCATTGACCCATTGCATGGATAACCCCAACACCCTACAAATATTGCAACTGTGAATTTGCATCAATGAACCCTAACCCTGGATCATTTTGGTCCAACAAAACTCCACATCCAACCTGCTTGTTCCGAATATTGGATAATTCTGACAAAACCCACACCTCAAGTCCACTAACATTCCCATTACTCCTTCCTACGACCTCTTTGACTGTATTACCATGAACATCGTCATCCTTTTCTGACATGGACATTAGGGAATAGCCCGAAGGGCCCTCTTCTTACTAGCAAGACTCTGCCTGCAGGACATGGCTCATGCAGGGCACATATCTATCAAGACTATTAACTACAATATCCTTATCCAATTTTTTGGTAGGTATAAAGTGTTTAGGCACAGAACCCTCTGTGTCCCTATATACCTTGACATCAGGATACTCATATGAGACAAAAATGTCACCTTCCTAGACTGCATCTTCAAAGTAATCAACGAATTGAAGCTTAGAATCCATAGAGACAGATATGCAAAGAAACCTTCAATCCCACATGGTCTTTTGATAAGGTTTATGAGCTATGAAGAAAGTAGTTGCAATTAGTAGAAGTGTTAAGATGAGGCCTTGGTTATTGATATCTATTTGATCTGTGGGTTGGTGAGTAGTTAAATAATACTAGTTGCTTGCGATCTGGGAAGTTGCAATTCCATGGTGGGAAACTTAAATAAGGAAGACCTACACATATTTAGGGTAATTCTATCGATTGGATGAGATGTTATAAACCAAGGAAGAATTGCAAAATCCCATAGAAATGTGTGCATATAAAGTAGCATGGCTCAAACAGGAACCACCATGCAAAAACCTAGACTAAGACCAGGTGGAGAGAATAATCATTGACCAATATTGATAAAAGAAAACACTAGGAGCTAGGTGCATGTCCTCAATATAATTAATTTAAAGGTTTCTCAATGAGGGTTGCAACTTCTCACAAGAAGTAATATGCTACTAACCCTATATATTGATATCTCTTGAAGTTTAAGAATTATGTTTCCTTGATTTCTTTGTGCTATGTTTGTCAAAATATAGGTGCCCAGATGACTATATATATGACAATCGTGTAGTGGCATGAACTAGACTTGAAGACAAAAAAATGTTTCAAATCTACTCCCCAAAGAACATCACCACCCTAGAAATGAATTGAGCATTTGAGACTAACAAAAACCTCCTAGATTTGAGGTTGAAATGCCACTCTAGGAGACTAGAATGGTTAAGTTGTTCTTAGAATTGCAATTGCACCAGGGAACCCCAGAGTGTGAATCTGCACAAGTAATTCCCACAAAATGTACTGGACAAATAGATCAAAGCCCACTTAGAAATTGTGCAAAAATATGCAATATGTTGCTGTAAAAAGGGGGATCTACATATCCATTGTAGAAACCAAAAGGAGAAAATTTCATTGTGAAAATAGAATGTATGCTGAAGTGATTTGATGCAAAAGTGAGTGCGGATCTAGAGAGGGTAAAGAAGGTGACCCTTAAAAGAGTGTTGGATTGGAACTAAATTTTTTTGCAGAAAATGAAAGTTTGGATGGATCTAGCGATGGTAAAGAAGGTGAACCTCAAATATTGTAGACCCAATTTGGAATCATTCACTTCCCCCTAAAATAATATATTAATATATATACACACACATTGACTTTTGTATATTGGTTTTACATATAAGTAATACATTATGATAAGTTTCAAGTGTTTCATAATCACTTTAATTTTTAGCTATGACTATATAAAACTACTAAGTTAAAACATTTATAAGATACAAGTATAAACAATTTTACTACCAATTTCACTTATTTCTCAATATTTGAGCAGAGTCCATTGACCTTTTATATATTACATAAAACTAATTACATTCAAATTGCAGTTTGATAAAACTATATATTATAGTCAACAAAATGTCACTTAGAAAAGGAGTTAAATTATTATTTTTTTCTCTATTTATCTATCAACTTTCATTTCCTCATTACACCTCATTCAAACTAGGGGAAATAAAATTGTTATTTGATATTTTATTAATTACACCGTAAAGTAGAAAGGACTTTACAAGATTCATCCAACACACCAATGAAATATTTGTGTTTCTCATCATCTCCTCTGTCCATCACTCAAACAATTTAAAATAATCTTCCCCATCCAAATCAAAATCACACCTACCATGGGCCCCAGTTTTCAACATTATGCAATTCAATATTTGCTTCTGTTTTTTTCAAGTTACAGAGAAATGAACCGCCACTTCTATCATTTATTAGAATTTTTTTTAATTTGAATTCGTAATTTCATATTAAAGAGAATTTTGATTATAACATTTTGTGGTGAGATTTCATTGGAATTACCATTATTACCTTGTTAGTGTACTTGTTAGAACAAGGTTTCCTTATTGAATCCAATTGAATTAAGAGTAAAAGTATAAACTCTCTTTCCTAAAACATGAGAAAACTTAGATCAAGTTGTAGTAGTCGCAGTGTCCTACTTCCATCTCCATTCTTGACTCCTCACTAGTGTTAAGATTAGTGTTAAATCTTAGATCAAGTTGTATTAGTAACTTCTTACTTCCATCTCTATTGGCATGCCCTCATGTGTGCTGTTAATAACTACTTGTAACACCCTCCTTTCTAAATCTATGATTATATGTAATTAATCATGATTTATGGTTACTATGCAGTGGCATACAAACAACGCAAATGTATTATTGTTTAATTGTAATGCCAACAACTGACTGTGGGGTGAATCCTTGAAATACCAACCATGATACCATTACAGGAAAGAGTGAAGAAACCTATAGAGGGGTTCATCATTCTAAAGAGGGCCCAAACCTCCTTTCTAATAATATTTGATTTTGAGATATTCAGATTAATCCCCTCATCCCATATTTCAAGACAAAATCAGTTAATGGCGAAGGGTTGGTGGTTGAGAAACCAACCACCCTCAATGAATACAGGTATGAGAAGACCTGGCTATGAAAACTGAATTGTTAGCCAAAGGTACCATCGAGTACCATCCCTACAACAAAGATTGACCACACAGGTTCCTTATGACAAAAGGAGGAGGAAGTTTCAATAAAATTATATGATTGTTTGACTTCATTTTAAAAAGCAAATTTAGAAAAAGAAAAAATAAATTTCATTGTAAAATAAAATTCATTCAGTAGTTAATCAAGATAATACAAAGAATATATTAAAAATCTTCTTGAGGACTACTGAAATGAAAAACATATTCATCATGTATCATCTCTATTCTACAAGATTATCTAATATTTTGTAGTTCATTCCTCTTACAGAATAGATCTTGTTGAACATGAGATGAGGTTCAAGAAAAACTCGACATTCATATTTTCATCGTTTTGATTTCTCTAAAAAAAAGGTGATAAATAAGTAATACGCCTTGTTGAAAATTCAAAAGGAAAGTAAGGTATGAGTTCCTATTTTTCTTTATAGTCCGAATAAAATTTAAAAAATTGATTGAAATAAATGCGAATGAAGTTTTTCTCATGATGATGTTATCACCTAATCTAAAAATTGGGGATGTAGAAAAATATAACTTGAAGTGTTATGCTGATAAATTCTAAATCCATCTCTGATATAAAAAATAAAACAATAATAAATAAACTCGAAAGAAATCTGAACAATTATAATGACTATGGGACAAAGTGTAGTAAAAACTTATATTTAATACACAAATTTGTGTGGGTTTAGGGTATTTTTTATTCAGATCCTCCGAATCCTTGATTTGGTTATTTCTATATCTCCCCAAGTTCTTTCCATTCCATATTTTATTTCTCCTTTTTCATCCTTTTAGTCTTCATAGAAATAAAGAGGCTTAGCCTGACTCTAAAAACTCAAAAGCATGTTTTCAAAACAAGATTAGGTGATTTTTTTACGTTTCTTTGATTTTAATTGAAAAATTATGGCTAGGATAATACTGATAATTTTAGCTTTGATATCAGATCTTAAACTGACAAACTCCCTCAAGGTTTATCCCTAAAATGATGAAAATTCCCCAAAAGTTTATCTTATAGGCTAAGGTGTACTGAAAATTGGAAGAAAGTTAGTTTCAGAGTATTCTTAAAATTGTAGACATACCTTCTTTTCATTTTAAAGATTTTAAACAGATATCATCCCTTGTATGTTACATACAAATTGATTGCCCCCACTTCAAATTGTTAAAATCCAAAACAAATGGTGAAAGGAAATTCATAATTCGATTTTCCCCATCTTGTTTAAAAGAGATGATGAAAAAAAATTCATATACTAATTGCCCTCATCTCAGCGAAATGAAAATTAGTTAGTTGAAGTGGTGAAAGGAAATTCAATGGGAGAAGTAGATAAATTCACCAGGGTATTGAACAAGCTTGGTCACAGTGAAACAATATCTATGATATTTGTAAGGCTGTCATACATATCTATATATCATACTCTATTATCTAGTTCTCTTTCCATTGATATTTACATGTTGAACTAACTAGGGATTCCCTAAATAAATATGTTACATCCTCTTAATCTTGAAAAGAACAAAGTCGGTCGAAGTCTGATATTTTAGTTAAAATTATTTTGATTATTTGAAACAATTCTGAAATCAATTTTAAAGAAAGGGAAATATTTAGTAGCCTAACTTAAGATCAATCATGAAGTGTGTTTTAAATATTTTGGATTTGGTTGAGTTCATTTTTCTACGTATGATTAATTCTTAAATAAAACCTTAAAACGTTTTTCAAAAAAGCAATAATGACTCCATTTACCCTATAAAGGCACCAGGTCTACTGTTATTTTGTGCCTCACATGGAGCCACAATCCCCAGATGGAGCCTATATTAGAACACTTAGAATTTTAAACTTTTATTCTTTTGTTTTTGCCTCTTAGAAATAAAATTTCACCAAACAATATTAGGAAAATGCCTTTTAATTAAATAAATCCTTGGACGTTATATATTAGTAAGGCACTTACAATATCGCTCGTCGATGAGTTGCACTAATTTGATCAAACGGTTCTTGTGATCTTTGAAATGAAAAATCCGCTCGAATTTTAAAAGTGATCCTTTAACAGTCACTTCAGAGCTTCATGCTTTAGGAGTTTTAAGAAATCTAAACAACAAAAACCCTGAATCTACAAAGTCCCAAAGACAGTTCCTCGTGACAATTTCTAAAAAATATTTACGGATGATTCATACGACATGTGTCATTAAATTTTTTCTTGGGTTGACATGTGGCACTTATTTACAACATTGGTGTCAGATTATTCGCTAAATTTCAAGTGACACGTGTCACCCCTCCTTTCTTGATACATCACTAAGAATGACGTCATATCTACCACATCACTCTGAGAGATTTCCCTTCAAGAGTTTAAATATATATATACACACACACAATGGTTTGAAACGTTCACTACGGGAATTCGGCCTTCATAGGATTTCTATCATCCTTCATCCAAAACCCCTGAATACTGAACTTCCGAAGTACTCAAGCCTAAAAAATTGTTTAAATCATGATTAATTAAAACATAAAAGCAATTAATTAGAGATTAACTTCTTTGGGAATTCAGCCTTTGGGAAAAAAAAATCCTGTCACATTCAAAACCTCTGAATGCTGAAAATTCGAAGTATTAATGACATTTATGAGTGGATAAAGTTAAATATTTGAATAAATATTGTGAATTGCGAGGTAATAAATTCCATTATATTTTTAATAACTTCTTTGTCAGTAAATCAATACGAAGATTGATGGACTTTATGAATAAAACATTTCGAATCCCAAGTCATTTTTACCATTTGTAATTAAAAAAATTTCATTCAGTAAAGAGATTACTGATTTCTCTTCTTATAGGAAGGTTAATTTCATTTCCCTGAGGATTATGACACCATGCAAAGTTGTGAAGAAGCATGATGCATTAACAGATGGTTCCAATCCAAACACAAACATTCTACTAGACACCATTCCATTAATTACAGATACAATAAAGTCTTGGAAGCAGGTCTATGATATCTTAGAACATGAGATTCTTGTTTGTACAGATGATTCTGTAGAGGAAGACGATGAGTCCTTCTCAACCAATCTGATATTGGTAGCACATTCAGAATTGCACAAGATTTATGCACGACCTAAGGTTATACGCTATAACAATATCATAAGTTGGGCTCTGGATCACGTCGACATTCAAACCAGAAGCATTATCAGTTAAAAGAAGACCTTTGTCGGCTCTTTTTGACCAGAGAACCTACAAGTAATGTATAAAATCTCTTCTACACCCAAATATACTTACAATCCAACATTTCTCCTGGATTTTGAGATAAAAGAATGCACTCAATACGACATAAACAATCATGATATAATCAAGACCTGGTGGGGAAATCCAAATAAATTTAAAACCAATGCTCATGGTATGTATTCCACGACATCCTTAGATGCTCATATCTTATATATATCCATGATGATCTGCCATTTATTTTGGAAAAAAAACCTTGCACATTTCTCAGTTGAGTGGGTGGCTATAATGAATGAAGTAGTTGAAGGCTATACTTTCAACTGGGCTAAAATGTTGTCGGAAAACCTAGCTAAGGATATTGATGAGTATTAATCATTGAAATCAAAAGGGAAACTTGCTCCTTTTTACATGTCCACATATATCATGGATTCTATTTGCTTCATGACCCCATTTCCCCTGATGAACTGGAGTTGGACCCCAGCTAGTTCTGAGCCTATACACTTCTACCACTCCAAACTATGAGAAGAAAACACTAAATATTTATTTTATGAGATGTCACAATGTGGTGGTACCTATTCATATAGCTATCTATGGCCACCCACCGCCCAAGATTTCAGAGAAGATTATGGGAAACTTAGGCACATTTGCAGACTGGTACATTGAAGAGAACTTCTCTTACATTAGAGTGTTTGATTTCTCTGTTCCTCCTCATGCCCTTCCACAATTTTTACCTGACAGGATGGTGTGCCGAGAAGTGGCATACCAAACAGTAGCAGGAGGAATCACTAAGGAATTGAAAGCGGATCTGAAAAAGGTATGACCAACTTTTCCCATTCAGGTTGGTATTTTTACATTGTTAGATTTTGGTCATACCAAAGTGGAGGCTACAACCTTGGCATATGTCAAATTAGTTGACATTGTATTCAAAACACATGATCCACATAAGGTGGTAGAGAATCATTTGGCTCAATTCAACATGAAAAGATACATCCACGAAGATTCTTCTTATGATGATGTTTTTAGGGGAGTTAGATCCTATGAAGAAGTTCAAAATAGATTTCAGACTCTGCCTCCTGACCAACAGGTTGGTTTCCTCAGCTTTCAAAAGCATATACAAAAAAACTTGCCTAATATTTTACAAGGAGAGTCAAGGCACATCCCATCTTCACGGGAATCTAAATCCACAGAATCTCAGCCAAGTTTATCCACTGAGAACAAAGATGAAGAAGTATTGAAGAGTTCAGATGGATTATTTAAAGAGATAAAAAACATCACTGCTAGGTCTACATGATCAACATATATTATCTCACTTTGAAGCTTTCATGAAGTAGGGACAAGTTTTTTCCCCTTCAACACCAGTTACTTCTGCTTCCACCCTAAGCATAACGGGTCCAGAAAGCTTCACCGCAATTATCTCTCCTATTCTCTCATTAACCCCTTTAGCGACTAGTTTTGGAACTACTGGTTCAGAGGTCATTCATGTAGATGAACTTACTCCTATCTTGCCTGAAGAAATGCCTCTCTCAATTTTCTTTTTCAATAAGAAAATGAAAGATATTGTAAAGAAAGAATCTCAAAAAAAATATGGAGTAGTTACTAAAATGTTGAAAATAATGTATGATGGAAAAATCCAAAATGATCCCGAGTTTGCTAAAGAGGTTGCAGAGTCACTAGGGGCTTTGACCACTTCCAACCAATGGTCAGTGGATAATTTGACTAAGCAGCTGCAACAAAAATATCTCTTGGTATAACAAATGTAGAATGAAATGCAAAACATAGAACAAACTGTGAGGAGGAGAATGAAACAAGACATAGAGAAAATCAACTTAAATTATCAGTAGCAGATGAAGCAGTTACTGGAGAAACTTGAGCTCATTTACCAGAGTTCACAGACCAACAAATCCATGATTACTCAGTGGGACAGTTTGATAGAGCAGATGTAGGCCAAATTAGTCCTAATGGAGAACAAAACAATAGACATCATTGCTTTCAAAGCACAAGCATATGAAATCAATGAGAATTTGTCCAACATGATCTACATCAAAAGGTGGATACTATTCATAAATACTATCAAGCAATAAAAATTCTTTGAAAAATATTTATGTGAAAAAAAAGGATGCTTGTGTGGCTAGATCCAAGTTCCAGGAATTCATTATATGGAGGAATAAATCCAATATCCCTGGTCTCGCCCCTTTCTCATAATATGAACAAGTGAAGGGTGAAATGGCCTTGAAAGTTTGGGAAACGAACCTAGAAGATAACAAGAAGCTTGCCAGAGAGGCAAAGGAAACTTGTCTGAATACCTTTTCTTCTATAGAAACAAAATTGGTTGAGTTTGAAGGAAAATATATCTTAGAGGCACTGGGGAAAAATTAAATAGAAATGAATAGGGAAAGATCCAGAAAAAATAAGGAAAATATTCAATCTGTCATCCAACAGATGAATCAGATTGATTTGTTGAAGATCAATGAGTTGTTGGTGAAGTCTAATTTACAACATCAAATTACAACCCATGCAGTAAAGAAGATCCAGGAGAATCTACCACTAGTAAAAAATAAGGTGTTTGCCTTTGAATTGAACGAGAACATTGAACCTTAGAGATTTGTGGTAGCCTTGATGGACATGTGTACCCAGTTCAATGAACAGAGGAAAGCAAGTGAATCTGGGAGAAAATGAAGGATCATATGAAGCACTAGCACATCAAACCATAACTTAGCAATATTTGTGTTCTATTTTTCCATTGGGATTGTATTCTATATTTAGAACAGATATTGTGGAAATTCCAACTACTTTTAGTTGATAAAATTTTTGTATAAATAGATAGATTTTAGATATATTCATGGATGCTTCTAGACTAATGTAAAAGATAGAACTTTTTGAATATTAATACAAGTGCAAACATATATTCTAAGTTTCGTTTCATTTGAGTTATGTGTTTTAATCTCTTATTAGATTCCTTATGTAGTTCTTGAAGAGTGAATGATTACAATTTAGTAAAACATCTATTGTGATCATAATATATTAGAAGTCCATTCAGTTACAAATTTTCCTTTGTTCTTATTGTGAGTAAAAACAAGACCTGTGACCTGTGTGAATTGTTGCATTCTTAATCCTCTTTCAAGGGTATATCTTCTATTTTTATTCTATTGTAAATAAGGTGAGACTTATCTGTAATTGATACCTTGCTTTATTTTAACAGTTTTGTCAATCATTTCTACAACATTTGAAATTAAATTTATGACTCAGATAATGAGATACACCTTCTGTACTGTCTTATCATAAAATTCACTTAAAGTTATTTCTCAGAAAACTAAAGGTAGAAGAAAGAACTTATAAAACATTTCATTTAAATATTTGATGCTTGACATTACTCTTTGAGCATAGAATCAATCTCAGGAACAACACATCCTATGTGGAGATGTGCAAGAGAAGGCACACAAGTATATAGAGAGGAAGGTTCATGACTAGAGGGGGACGAGCTATGAGTTCTGGGGGTCGGAGGAGAATACTTGCAGAGAAGGAGAAAGGGGTATGTGTGCAAAAGAGAGTAACCTTCACCCATCAATCTCCTTGAGAATTTTGAGAGAGACTCCCTCGTGGTATGATGGCTTGGCACGGGGGTGGCCAAAGTGATAAGAATGAATGCATATGAGCCTATGATTAGGTGGAAAGGTGAACACCCATAGTCAGTTGGCTGGTCTCAATTGTGAAACAGATAAGTATTTGCATATTTTGAGTAGTGGATAAAAATAATGACTTATATCTGTGAATGTATGCATGAATAGGATTTTCTTGTAATGGTGTTAGGACTGTGTATATTTACCAATTGGTCGAATGGTAAATTCATCGCTATCCCTTTATGTTAATGGAAAACCAACACTCTTTATGTTTGTAATTGTATTCCTGATTACACAAGTTTATTGATGAATATAATACTTATTTTGTTTGCAATTCTTTGTGTGCATGCCATGTATCTTTGAATACAAAATTTGTATGTTAAATACAAGAGATTCAAAGATTGAGGCTAGATGAGGATGTTAAATACTCCATGTTCAGAGAAAGGGAGGTCTGTGGGATTTGGGATTGTCATGGGATGCACAAGAGTTTGAGGCAATTGAGAAATTAATCTTGAAGATTGATGTGCTGCAAGGATACATAATTGCTAGGACCCAACAATAACCAAATTTTTTTAATGCCCAGTTGAGTCAACAAGACTCAACATCCATCGACCCTTGAGTTGGATCAAATCTCAACCATCGAAAGATGGGTTATATAACTATCAAATTTTACTTTGTAAATCAGAGATATATTATGACCAATGGATCAGAGAATGATTGAACGACAACCGTTGATATGATATGAAATCTCAAGAGGGTGTTTAACATCCCAGGACACCAGAGCATTAGACCTTGAATGATTTCTAATTACAAACCCCTTTGGAAGTCTCGATATCTGATATTCGGGGACTAGGGTTCCAGCCCCTAGTTCCATGTCAACTTGGAAGCCATGGTGTCATGGAAGGGACTCTTGTTAATGTCTGGTTGCAGGCAAGTGGAGTGTGGGACCCTTGTCAAGTATCAACTCTATGGTGTGCGCAATTAAATATGATTCATTGGATCTAAGTGTGGACAGATCTCCACCATAGATCTATGTGGTGAAAATTCAATCAGACCCCGGACCTTGGGAGTTATTAGTTTACAAGAATTCGGTAAGGGGTCGAGGTCCTGACGTCCATGATTTCCTGGTGGTGATGTGTGTCCCCCATAGAATCCACATAAACATATCATATGAAGCAAATGTGGATGTCCCTATGACGATGCTATATTCAACCACGTTATTCATGGATGGCCCTAGGCATGCGCCACCTGAAGATACCAACAGACCCTCGGGTGAGTAAACCACCCAAGCGATAGAAGCCAAGTTTCGTGTATGATGACTGGCTCCGTCTACGAATCCTAGGTAGACTGAAGACTCCATTGAAATTTGCCAACAAAGGGAAAACATGATAAGAAAGCTAAATATAAAAGGAAAAAGAAATGTATATACACTAAATTTATATTAGTATACAAAGAGTTCCGCCCAAGCCTAGGGCTCAAGCATAGTACCTTTTCAAGTAGAGCCCATTTCTGGGCTTGACCAACTTATTCCCTTCATAATCTCCCAACTCATAGGATCCTTTTTCTAGGACCCATCACACAATGTAAGGACTGTGCCACATGGGTTTAAACTTGCTTTCCCCTAGCGGTTCTTTGGCTTGATCATACAAGAGGACCAAGTCACCCTCAGCATACAACCGTGGATAGATAGACTTGTCATACTGAACCTTAACATGTTTCTTGTTTGCCTTGATAGTTGTAAAGGTGTCCCGACACTGCTCGTCAAGACTCTCTAGGTGCACAAGGCGTCGATCTAAATACGAAGTGTCAGGTAGGATCTTGACTTCCAACTTGAGAGAAGGGATTTCAGATTCAATGGGAAGGATTGAATCCACACCATGCACTAACTAAAAAGGGGGAAAACCGGTGGCAGTCTTAACCGAGGTTCGGTATGCCCAAAGCACGGGATATAGCATGATGTGCCAATTGAAGTTGCTCCGATTGACAGTTTTTTGCAAAATCGTCTTGAGGGACTTGTTGACGGCCTCTACTTTTCCATTTTCTCGGGGGTAATAAGGGGATGAATGACCATGTCTAAACCCTAGATTAGATGCTAGTTCTACCATCATTTCATTATGAAAGCAACTGCCATAATCAGTAAAAATATCACTCGAGATACCGAACCGAGAAATAATTTGGTTGAACATGAAGAAGGCTACAGTCTTCCCATCAGATTTTACAGTAGC
The DNA here is from genome assembly GCA_032191745.1 of Picea mariana. Classification (NCBI taxonomy): domain Eukaryota; kingdom Viridiplantae; phylum Streptophyta; class Pinopsida; order Pinales; family Pinaceae; genus Picea; species Picea mariana. Next base: position 461,261 of record JASDQU010105291.1, read on the forward strand.
CATGGCCTCGACCCACTTAGTGAAGTAGTTGATGGCCACAATAATATGTTGGTGCCCCCCAACTGAAGTTGGGTTGCAATCGATGAAATCTACCCCCCACTTGGTGAAGGGACTGATGGTAATGACTGGGTGAAGAGGGAATGGATGCGAGCGCATTTTATGAGCGAACACCTGTTATGGGTGACACTTCTTAATCACTTCGCTACAATCTTTAAAGATAGTGGGCCAGAAATAACTGGCTCATAGGATTTTTTGGTTTGTCACAAGCTCAGATAGGTGACCACCACAAGCCCCTTTGTGGCAATCATTTAGGACTGACTCGACTTCCTTGTGAGTTAAGAAATGATGCAAGATATTATCTATTCCTTGGTGATATAAAGGGTCACTGACGATGGTATACTTTTTGGCTTGATATCTAATTCGCCGTCAATCATCTCGTGAGAGATGATGAGCGAACTTCAAGGTTTAAAGATATAAAACAATGTCTCCATACTAGGGGTTGAACGACAAGAAAAGGAAAATGTGTTCGTCTACAGATGAATCAACATGGATAACATCCTCGTCTAATCATGGAAAATCGGATATTAACTCCACAAAAACTAGTGATTTCTTGGACTTGGATGAAGCAAAGTCGAGAACAAATTCTTGTAGGATGACAATCCATTTATTATCTCCCGCCTATGATATGCCTGGTGAGGATGTATTGAAATGGATTGACATCAGAAACCACAGTAGTTTTGCAAAGAAATATATAGTGACGTAAACGTTGGACTGCATGAACGACAACCAAAGCTAGCTTTTCAACATGAGATTAATTAATCTCAAGGTCGACTAGATTTCGACTAAGATAGTAGATGACATGCTCATGGAGCTCATCATCCTCCTGAACTAGAACCATACCAATCGTCTCAACAGACACGGCAATATACAACTAGTAATATCTACTATAATCAGGGTAATTCAACAGAGGGGTTGATACCAAGGATTTCCTCAAAGCATCGAAAGAATCTTGGGATTTCTCATCCCAGATAAAAGGAGTGTCTTTCTTTAAGAGGTGCATGAAACCCTTAGTGATATTGCCATAGTTCACTATGAAACGACGTAGAAAGTTATCTTTCCCCTGTAAACCTTGAAGTTGTCTAATTGTGCACGGGGGAGGCAACTGAAGTATTACCTCAACCTTAAGAGGATCTACCATGATCCTAGTCTCGAAAACTAAAAATCCTAAGAGACGACCAGACTTAACGCAGAAGATGCATTTATGAGGGTTTAACCAGATTCTATAGTAACTACATCTTTCAAAAACTAGTTGTAGGTGTATAGCATGATCCACTCTCTTGCGAGAGTGAGAAGCAAGATCATCAAGGTAGGCTTTGACTATGTGCTTGAGATCATGAAAAGTGAAAGTCATGGCACGTTGGAAGGTTGCTCCAGCGTTTTTAAGGCCAAAAGGAATTTTCCGGTATGCAAAAGTACCCCAAGGACATATAAATGTCGTCTTGTGTTGGTCCTCAGGTTTGATCTGGATTTGGTTATATCCCAAAAATATGTCCATAAAAGAAAATATCTGGCTTCTCGCACACTCATCGAGAATATGATCAATGAAAGGTGTGGGGAAGTTATCTTTAGGACAAGCCTTGTTCAGGTCACGAAAGTCCATACACACATGGATGGTTCCTTTCTTTTTATTCATGGGAATGGGGTTGGATACCCATTCGGTCAAGGCAGCCAGGTAGATGAAGCCAACATTAAGTAACTTCTCCACCTCTACCTTAATAGCAGGGGCCTTCCTAGGATCTACAACTCTAAGACATTTTCGAATAGGTTTAGCATCCGGATAAGTCCTAATCTCATGTTCGACAATACAGGGGTCGATCCCTGGCATAACTTCATATGACCAAGCGAATACATCTCAAAATTATTTGAAGAGTTTGGTGTAGATTAGAATTTCTTCTGGTGAACAATCCGCACCTATATTTACATTCTCAATCTTGCCAGGGTTACGAGAGATATCGATCGAGATGGTAGGATAAATACTCGCCATATTTTCATCAGCATAAATGCCATGCATATCAAGTGGAACTACGGCGTGACCGACTATCTCACTCAAGGTAGACCGAAAATCATCTTGCTCGATTCTTTCGAGACTTGGGAGAAAATAAGATCGATGATGCATATCATCCCAAGGTCTCTCGGAACCATTCATGGCTTCAAGGATGGCTTCTTCCAAAGGCAAAGTCTCCTCTAGGAAATAATGTGAGCATGATGATGAGGTGGCCCATACAGGCCTAAGAACAAGATCCTCCTCGTTCGTCGGTGAGGTAACAAGATCGGGATCGATAGAAGAGTCTAGAACATCTTGATACACAATATATGCTGTCGATAGTTGCATAGCCATGCCAGCGTGAAACTCTCCTTCACCTGATGAAGATGGAGAAGGTAGGGTCCATGTATCACTAAAATAGGAAGTGCAGAAAGGTATGGACCTCCCGGTTGACGCAGGCCTACTGGACATGGCGTAAATGTGGTGAATTGGTGCTGAGAAGTCGAAGGAACCCATGAGGGAATATAAATTAGGAATAGAGTACGCAAAGGATAACTGGTCGATAGTCATGATCTCCCCTTGATGAGGAAAACAAAGTATACGGAAAACAGATGATACGATGACGACCATAGCATAGGTCCAAGTGTGACCTAGTAAGAGATTATAATTGAGAGGCACATCAACTACCTCTACTTCCACCTCTACCGTCTTCCCACCTAACTGGACCGAAAAGGCGAGTAGAATACAGTGAGGGTGGAAGGAATGACCGTCAAATGCAGTCAACATGTTTGATGACTTGGAAAGGGTCGGAGAACTAAGAGATTTCCAATAGACCAGGGACATCACACAGGTGGCATCACCTTCATCAATGACTTCTCGTTTGATAGTATACTTGGAATACTCCACGTGGATTTGGAAAGTCACATGATAAGGTAAGCGAGGCTTCACATCCGTGACATCAAACCTGATAAGTTTCGAGCCACTAGGCTCTAGAGATCCTAAGGCAGAGAGCAAGGAATTCCTCTGTGATGGACACATATGGAGTACCTCCAAAGCCAACATTGCATAAGGTGTTTGGCCCAGATCCTCAACGATAGAGTATTTCTGGGTGGCTCTAGCATTAGGATTGTGGGTAGAGCGCTTAAGTACTCCTTTCGGAGTACAGAGCAGTGGCTCTAGTTTCTCAATTTGTAGGTTCGTCTCCGGAGGGGGAGGATGAGCTTCTAGGCTGGTACTAGCTTTTGAAGAGATATAATCTTGAGAATGGGTGGATACATCAATTTTTGCGTCGACCATATTGATACAAACATGGTCACCATCTTGCGACGGTGGGTTTTGACCTCAACCAGGCGCATTTCCGACGTTTGAAGAGCTCGAGGCTAAGTGTTGATTGTGTGGGAATGGATTCATCAACATAACAGGTGGTAGGTTTAAAATTCTCGCAGCCTCTGCGAGTTTGAGGCATAAATGTGTAAGGTGGTCATTGGTACAAAGTTTACAAGGAAACTTCACCTTACGTTTCTCTTTCTTTCCCTCTCCAGTGTTATCATTTTGCTTCCCATTATTATCTTTGTCCTTGGGTTTGTTACCATTTTTTCCACCCTTACGATTGTTTCAACCTTTCCTTTTATTCCCATATGATTGTTGGTCACCAGTTGGGTTCTTCAACGATTTCACAGAATGCACACTCATCGACTGGGTGGGTTTGGAGGATCCTGACGAAGCTGACCCTCCGACAGACTTTGTTGCCAAGTCTGCGGGCTTTACATTGGTGTGTAGAAATTTCAATACAAATTAAGTATTTCCTATGATTCTCCTGATCTAACAATTATATGCCACTGTTAAATATATAATCGCTTCTACTAATATTCTTGCGGAAAATTAAACCACGATCACAAAGTGAATATCAAGAACACATAACACAGAAGTTTTACCGGGAAAGCATAAAGATAAAAAACCCACTATCATATATTATGTATATCATGGATCATGAAATAATATCATACAAAACTCTAATCCAAGAGCTCTTAGTACAATACAATCGTCTCACACTGTCATACAAAACTTAGCAAATACATGTGCCAATTTCTATGTCTAGACAACCTGCCTCCTTTGCACAATCCCTGCAAATAGAATTCTCACAATGAATTCGAATTTCCTAGTTTGCACATGCTCATAACCATATCCACTTCATGTGTGATTGCATGAGTGAACTTCAATCAAATCAAAACTAATAGCCAAACTATCCCTTTCACCTGCTATCTCAACTGGGTCTCCACTGGTTCTGACATGCATGTAGTTAACCATGGCGAATCTTCAATTGCATGTGAGTTCATTGATTGTGAATTAATGAATAATTAATTCACTAAACTCTCACTAGTGCAAGTTTAGTTACAACTAGTACAATTGAGCTTAACTCACTTAACTACACTTATAATTCTGTTACAACTCCAAATCACTCAGTTATAAATGAGATAATAGATTAGTATTTATTGTCCAATTTATTTAAGGGAAAAGTAATTAGACACATGTTTCTTGTTGACTTTTCAACACTCCCTCTCAACAAGAAAGGGATTATCCTTCACCCCAATCCTGTCTCTGTGATATTTGAATTTTCTCCTGGTGAGCGCCTTCGTCAGAATGTCTACATCCTGATCTTCCATAGGAATGTATTGAAGCAACATGATCTTCCACTGCACACAATCTCTGAGATGATGATACCAGATATCTATATGCTTATATCTATCATGAAACACAGGATTAATCAAGATTTTAATGCAACTTTGATTATCACAATGAATCACTATCGGATCTAAATGAGAACCAAACAAACCAACCAACATCTTTCTCATCCAACCTCACATGCATCTTGACTGGATGCCATGTATTCCGCTTTCGCTGAACTAAGTGCCACGGATATTTGTTTCTTGTTGCACCAAGAAACAACTGTAGATCCGATACTAAAGATACCCCCTGATGTGCTCTTTCTGTCCATTAGGCTGCCCACCCAATCTGCATCTGTGAAGCCATGCAACTTCACCTCAACCGTCTATCTGTACCATAATCCATACTCAGATGTTCCCTTTAGATATCTCAGGACATGCTTACCCTCCTTTCAAAATATTTTGGTAGGCTTAACCATCGCTTGACTTAGCTGGTTAACCGCATAGAAAATGTCCGGTCTCGTGTTCACTAAATACATTAGCGAACCCACTAACTGTTGATAGACAGTAGCATCCACTATCTCTCCAGAAGTAGCATCCTCTTTCCTCCATTTTCCTTATCCATGGTTATGCATCCCTCCATGTGAAACTTACCCAATATCTCCCTTGCATACTTTCCTTGAGACACAAAAAGTTCACCATCTCACTGCCATATTTCCAATCCAAGGAAATAATGGAGAAGGCCCAAATCCTTCATCTCGAACTCCTTTGCAAGGTCATCCATGCATGAGTGTATCAGTTTCTCATCACCAGTCAGTATTAAATCATCAACATAAAGAACAATGACTAAAAGCTTACCCTCCACCACAATTTGGTATAGGTTTTCATCCGCTTCACTTTTGGTGAAGCCCAATCCAGTGAAATAGCTATCTATCTGAGTGTACCAAGCATGGGGTGCTTGCTTCAGCCCATACAATGCTCTCTTGAGTCTGCACACATGTGACTCTCTGTCAAAGGTCTCAAAACCTTCTGGATGTTCAATGTACACTTCTTCCTCAATGATATCGTTGAGGAACACAATTTTTACATCCATCTGATGAATGCGCTAGCCCATCTGCGCTGAGAGTGCAAGGATGGATCTTATGGAAGAGTACCTTGCAACATATGCAAAGGTCTCATCATAATCTATCCCCTTGATCTGTGAGAAGCCCTGAGCAACAAACCTAGCCTTGTATTTCTCCACACTCCCATCAACAGCTTGCTTTACCTTGTAGATCCATCTTGAACCTACCACTGATTTGTCAACCGATCTTGGGACAATTTCCCATGCACTGTTTTTCAAAATGGAGTCATACTCCTCTACCATATCATCAACCCAAGTGGGATCCTGCACTACTTCTTGAAAGGAAGATGGTTCAGTCACAATACATTTTCTCATGAGAGCCATGTATCCAACAAATCGATCAAGAGACTGTCTCTGTCTACGTTGTAAAGTAGGGGCTCCTACATTCTGTGTAGCATCTAGTCTCAATCTGTCAGCTTCTGTGGTGCACTTCCTGCCATTTTTTATGGATGGCTCTACTTGAGTGGTTTCCTCCACTCCATGAGCCTCCTCATGTGGCTGATCCACATCTTGAGACTCATCCTTGGGAACCAACAGTTCCTCTTTTGCATGCAAGTCTAGCTCCCTCTCAAGCGACAACCACATGGCTTTCCCCTCATCGAATATTATATCCCGTCGCATAACAGTCATCTTACTGTTCAAAAAATACACACGATAATTATGGGGTGTTTCTGTGTACCCCACAAATATCCCAACTTCAGTGGTCGGTTCCAGCTTCTTCCTGGAATCCTTGGTCACATGCACATAAACAGATGAGCCAGAAATTCTAAAATGAGAAACATCAGGTTTCTTACTAGTGAGAGCTTCTTCAGGTGTACTCATGCCAAGTATTCTATGAGGACAACAGTTTTTCACATAAACCGTAGTATTGCATGCTTTTTCCCACAAATGCATTGGTAGGTCTTGATCATGCAACATCGCTCATGCTGCACCCACGATCATTTTGTTCTTTCTCTCCGTGACCCCATTTTGTTGTGGGTTATGAGGTGCTATGAGTTCTCTTTGAATTCTTTCTTTGCTACAGAATTCTTTGAATTCGTTAGAGATGTATTCTCCACCATTATCACTCCTTAGAGCTTTCACTTATTTCCCCAACTCTTTCTCCACCAATGCTTTAAACTCACATAACTTTGAGAATATTTGATCCTTCTTCTGCATGAAGAATATCTAGCATTTATGAGAAAAGTCATCAACAAAAATAACATAATACCTATGTTTTGTTGTTGAAGCAACCAAGAATGGTCCACACACGTCTGTGTGAATTCTCTCCAGGATCACCAAAGCACGGTTCTCCTTTTCATGAAAGGTGGACTTTACATACTTCCCCAGGGTGCACCCCTTGCACTGATCTAACTGAGCAAGTGTTCCCCTTGGAAGTTCAGTAGATATTTGTTGCATGATCTTCAAGGCTCCATGATGAAGATGGCCCAATC